>JAOBAT010057765.1:34003-50149 GCA_026413305.1 Hydrozoanthus tunicans | reverse complement strand
GAAACAGGCTTGTAGGGATGAACGTGTAGTTTATTTGTCTTTTTCTCAACATACGCATATACTTCGCTCTACTTAAACGTATTGAGCACTGTTCTACGAAGAACTTTATTTACACTTTATATATATAAATATATATACATACATATGTCAACCACAAATATCAAGCTGTCACTGATGTTTTCCCAGAGAAAAAATAAAGCACAACTGAGACCGGCCGTCTCAGTTGTGTTTCACTTTATAGAAATGTGCAACTTTGGAAAAAGAAATAGAGTCTTATTGTTGTTAAGTTCAACAATTTTTTGCTTAAAATCGGCTCGTTCCGCAAAGGCTATTTCAAACCCTGTTGTTTATTATAAATCAGGGTGATACAGACCTGATGGGCATTTGACCAAAAGTTGTATACAGTATGACGATCACTTTTCTTTTCTATCATGAGACTCTCAAAAACTTTTGATTAAGGGTTCCAGAATGATCTTCTCTCTTAGTTTTTCTATTTAACAGGAACGGAGACCTGAGTGACTTTTGATACCACCGATTAAGCTTTACTACTGTTGCATGATTACTACATGTTTACACCGCTAAATTGATTATTACTGGTCAATATCACTGTATTGGTTATTAGTACTAAAAACTGATGTCAGATTGTCTGAACTTTTGAAAGTTGACTTTTGAGTTTCTGGTTTTTAAATAGATGATTTGTTCATACAAAATTTGTTCTCGACATTACGTATTTGTCAAGCCCTAGCAACGAAGCCGGTAGCTGCTTTTTTGTACCTACAAGTCAGCAACAGTTATAACCCGTTTCAAGAAACATGAGTAAACACCAAGTTGGATATTGGTGAAAACTGAACCCTGCGAAAAGATTCTTGCCAAGCCACGACACCAAAACAATTCTCTATTTAGTAAAAACACTTTTTCAAACTTCCCTAGCGCACGAACTGACATGAAAGGTACAAATGAACAACAACTGCTATCAATCACTTTGTGTTTATATTTATTTCGTAGTTTCAAAATTTATTGGTCTTTGTGTGAGTACCTCGTTTCAGTAGCTTTCGTCTTTATTTTTCCCGAATAAGAAATCTGTTAGCACAATCTTTGGTAATATTTCCTGAAAAACTTGCGTTATATTCAACTTATCAATTCTCAGCATCTTTGACGTGTTTGAGACTTACGAATTGTCAAATAAATATATAAGACTCTTTATCTGTGAAAAAAAGAATTTTCTTGTAACAGATCCATTTGTAACAAACAATTCTTGGGATTAAGTCACTACATGACCTTGAAGTGTTTAACTTTTCTTGCAACAGATCCACTCATAACAATTTTCCTTGAAGTGTTTTATGCGGGTTGCAAAACCGGTTAAGGGATGTTCTCCTGCTCTGCTCTTCTAACAACCTGAGAAGCGGAGGGCGAAAATTAACCGAAACACACTTTTACATCTAACTGTTTCCCCTCTAACCAAGGAGCCTAACAGTCACAGTATTCTGGAAATGCGAACACGGTATTGTGCTAAACACTGCCATTGAATTAGGTACTAATACGCAATAGATTTGAAACCTATTAATAAAACAGTTAATTAATAGCAAATTAGGAGATGAGGAACGCGTACTGTTGGTACCTGGGGCCAAGCCAGCAAATACCAACGAGAAGACTAAAAACGTAGAAAGAAAGCTGAACAACGACGGGGAATTGCGCGAGGCCTACGAGAAGATAATAACGGAGCAGCTTGCGAGTAGCGTTTTGTCGAGCCAGCCCAACTCAGTCTATGGGACCATGTGTAATATACATGTTCCAAAGTAGCCTCAACCAAGTGTGGGATGGTTTTCGAGGGGCTTGCAAAGCATAATGATACGAGTGTGCACGACCCTACATATCATAGCAGACTTAGCAAAGCCATTCCTACAAATTGCGACCAATGAAGAGGACAGAGATGCATTCGGATTTTTATTCAACATCAATAACAAAGAGAAACTTTTCTGGTTTGCGTGAGTCCCCTTTGGCGCAAAAGCCAAAGTACTGCAGTAGTACCGGATCTAAAAGCTGAGAGTGATTGAAGGCGAAGAAAGTCATCAATGACTGCAACCTTTGCAGAGTCTTCAGTACCAGTACCTATGGTCCAACCCCAACCGCTAACCAGCCAAGATTTCGTACTGAAGTTGGAAGGTTGTTGGAGACTGATGGACTTCGACTTTGCAGCTACAACATTTCTAAGAAAGAGCAAGGAAAATGCCACAGAGTGATCTTCATGTGCACAACCACTCGAGCAGTTCACCTTAAAGTAAGGAAATCAGAAACTGAGGAAGAACTCCAGACAAAAACAAACTCTTCTTAACGATTCAACTGGACCTTTGCACCTTGCCAAGCAAGGCCTAAGATGGCAGGTTTACCTTTCAAGATTGCAACGGTGGGGAGGAATGTACTTGAGGTGGATAAGAGAAATTAAGAAGACCTTCTATAAAACCTTTGGTTCGAACAGATGGAGAAAGTTGTGACAGACGTTGTGCGAAACCTGAACAACCGTCCTCTGACCTACATGGAGAGTGACAATAGGCAAGATCATACTCTGATGCATAACATAATCAGATTCAGGGTTCACACACACTTGAAGACATCAAGCAGGGGGAAGATGAAGTAGTTAAACTACAAGCACGTCTGATGTGAAAGCGCCAGCAAGTACGGTAGCGGTGGAATATGAGTACATTAACAGCTTGATAGAGAGCCATCGTGTTCAGAGAGAAGTCATTCAACTTCTTGTAGGCGATTTGAAGGGTGAAGAAAGGGAAAGTCGTGGGGTATGAGCAAGGAAGAGACAGCATTGTTGGGGCGCTGTCTCTGCTCCACAAAGGGCACCATATCCATATTAATTATCCCGGTGTGGCCTCTCGAGACCAAGATGGACCAAAGGGGGCAGGAGGGTGCGACCATCTGAAAGGGGAGGGTGAGACACCAGCAAGAAACTGCCCCCAACAGTATAAATTTATAGTATAAGTAACATTACGTCTTTAATTCTAGGCCCCAGATGGAAGACCTTAGGGTTAGGGGTTAATTAATTGGTACTCTTAAATGTCTATATGGTCTACCGGGACTTCATATCGAATAAAAAAAACTTCCAAAAATTATTTTATGATTTGGCAACTTCTTCACTTTAAAGCTGTCGCGTTGGCCACAACCAAAAAAATGCTCCCAAGTTGAACATGACAAAAAGTGTCTTGGTCCAGAACGGCTTGTGACGTCACGTCAGGAAGCGTTGACTCTTTCTGGCAGTCGTTTTACAGTTTTTTCAGTGATAGCAAACTCAAACAGGCTTAACTTTGAGTATATTAACTATACCATCTTCCTATCTGCTCGTCAAGCAAAAGGATACAACAAAAGCATTGAGAAACCAACCTACTTTACGTATTCATCATCATTGGGCGTGGCCAAAGCGGAACTTTAAAACTTGATTTTATGGCGAAAGTCTAAAGGAATCGAAAAATTCTTTGTAGAATACTTTTGTACACACGCTAGAGATACTAAAACCGGTAAAAGCGCTGTGACCATAAGCACTAAACAATAACCACACCTCCACAACAGCCAGCATTCCAAACCACATCAAACCAGACTTGTTCTAATAGTCTCAAATAGTTTATCACGGTCACACTGCAAAAAAAGAATGAAACAAGATTGATGAATTCAGCCAGGACAATGAAAGAGAACACTACTTGTACGAACAAGTAAAAGACAAACTTCTAGGAGAGACTCAGGCGGCAGCACGTTTTCCCGACCAAATATGGGAGCAGTTGAACGTGACGTACCTTGTTGATGAAACCATACTTGACCAGCTCTTCCGCCAGTAAATCAGCTGTTTCACCTAAGAAAATCATCAGAACAGTGAGAGACACCAGGTACCAGGAAATACCATTTGGTGGCGTCTCACGCTTAGATTACTAAATGATAAAAGACTACCTCAACGTCAACACTTTGACCATTACTAGGTAAACTTTAAAGAAATGAACCTTAACTTTCACGATCAAACCGTTCTCATTATCTCATTATCAACCTCTCACAGAAATAATACAAACTAGGACATGACTGGGTTACCTGGTTTAACGACGCAGGTCAGTTGTCTGTTCATTCGATCATCCAGTTTGAGTAACAGTGTCAACTGATGAGAGAGAACAAACACTGTCAGGTGTCAAGCCACTCAAGTACAGGCACGAAAAGCATAACATGAAACCACCAACTCACTACCTTTCGAAATCACTACAATCAAGACTGGCTCAAATCGAATCGAGAGGCTTTACCTGTAACTTCCGAACACTCAATAGGTGTTAAAACGTCGGTTTCATCCAAACTTCGAATATAAGTAGTTTCTTTATTTGGATATTTATATATTTTTTAGACCTCAAAAATTAGTATGCTTCAAATAGGTTAATGTTATATGAAAGGAACGTTCTGCATTTAAATTTTATCTTTGCTCGTTCTTCTTGTTGTCAAGGCTTCGGACCGAGAGTCCGCAATTCTTGAAAACTGCATCTTTGCTCTATCTAAATTAGGCTCGCTTTATCTAAGTTAGGCCCGCTTTAAGCTGTTTCAACAAGCTTTTCACAAATTTAAGTTACATACTTCTACATATATTTTTCGTTTATGCAGCTGTATCTTAGCAATGATAAGCTTCAAAATTATAAGCTCACAGAGAACCGCCATTTTTACCTTTAGCGAGTTGAGTAAGGACGCTGAATGGACCCTTCATATTTAAAAGGAAACCTTCATCCAGAGGAAGCCAATCAAAAGTCAGGGTTTAAGCATATGCAAGATTGTGCTTGCAGGGTCATCGAAAAGATTCGCAAATAGACCAACTGACGTACAAAATCACAAATAATCTGCCAGTCATACAAATGGCAGAACCAGGAAAATGAAAATCTATAAACCATATATTTAAAATCCAAATATTTGTACAATAGCACATCTGAATATTTACAACTGATAGGTTGGGGGGGGAGGGGGGGTAAATGTTTGTACTATGCATAACACACCTGAATTCCATCGCTGTTTTCCACGGGTTTGGTGTCACAGCGCATGCTCACCACCTGTGGAACACAAAAAAAATCACACCTTAGAAGGTAGATGTCATCCTTACACAACACTCGTTTCAATAATGACTAGGGCTTTTTAGGTGCTCCATCTTTAACTTGTTCAGTGCTGTAGTAACAAACAAACATCGGATTAAATGTTCGATTTCAGCGTTTGTCTAGCGCCTTGGCTTATTTTTTCTTCAGAGCTCGCGAGTTGCGCTAAAATGCATACAAAATAAATTTTTATTTCAATGGCTACTTTTCTTTACATTAGTGCTGCAAGTATTTAGGATTGCATTGTGAAACAACTTTTGGAAGAAATTCTGGGGCACACTAGAGCTACAGTTAATGTAGTGGGAAGCGGAAAAGGGTGGAGGCACTGACTAAGAGCTGCAAAAAGATATTTGATCAAGGCACCATTCGGAAATTGATACAGACACCGAAGTGTCCATTTTGAACAAACTAACTGACAAAATCTTTTCAGGTTATCCAGGAGATAAGTATTTTTCTGTTTTCATGTCTAACTTTTTTCGTTTTGACTGTACACCCATCCCGAAAAGAGGCCCACGATGAGCTGAACAAAAAAACAGGAAGGTTTCTTTTGAAATAAAGCTCTGGCCTTTTTTCGAGGTTTACAATAAAAACCGAGCTTCTCTATACATCACACATAATATAATGAACGTCCCCTCCATTACAAACGCTCTCTCCAACAACGGTATTTTCAGCTGAAGCTGCACAAATAGCTGTCGTCTGAACTTATCCCCCCCAAATAAAAGGAAAACTACAAATTATCTACCATTCTTGTTTCTTCATCGTACACATCAGTGTGTTCGCTCTCGACTGATTCAGCATCTTCAGGTGAGATGGGTCTAAAAATTAAGAAAATGGGATCATAGTAGATCGTGGTGCCAAAACTTCTCTTTTGTTTAGTGTAAAAAGCAGGGATAAAACCACGGAGAGAACTGTGACTGTATAAACAATCAAATGATTATAAACGGAACAAAGCGAAACGGTTTGACAAACACAGAGGCGGGGGGGGAAATGTGACATTTTAGGGAAATACAATTACTTCTAGTATTCAAACTGGGAATTACTTGTTTTATATTGTTGAAACACCACACTTCTTAAAAAAATAATCGTGAAATGACACAGCTTATATTGTAACACACACCCAAACGCAATTGAAACATTTCAAAATGGACTTGTGCATTCAATTTACTCCGCGAGATAACAAATTTGGAATTTGTTACAGAGAAAAAATAAAGTTGAAAGGAAAGGAAGGGAAATAGGAGGCGCCGCACGAAACCGAGGCTACAGTGCAGTACGCTGGGTAAAGTGTTTGTGAGCTCGTGAACACCGGGAATTCTTTCGATAAAATAAATTATATCAATTACATGAATATAATTTCGATAGTTTTAGTTTTGAAGCTTTATCAAGCTCGACATTTCTTGCTTTTTAACAGAAAACAAATATACGAGCAGCTTTCGTCTTGCCTACCGATTACTAACTAGTACATAAAGTATAAAATTATTATAATTAACAACAAGTGAACAACAAGTATAAAATTATTATAATTAACAAAAAGTGAAAACCATTCATTTTCCTTACTAAGAACAAGGCGTGCATTCGTTACCTTATCTGAACACCTTATCTAACCGTGTAGCTACCCATGCAGCGTTGTACACAAACCTTGGTCTCGGTCGTGGAAACTGCTTCTCTTTTCTTTCAATACAAGTTAATGGATATAAACCACTCCTGTAAAACAAACAACGGAAACAACAGAAATAAGTACAACTTATAAAAAAAAAACTGGTCTAGTTTTCCTAGAGAAAGTAACTCTGCATGAAGGATGAAGAAATTTTATAAGCAGTGTGACTAGCTTGGACTTCTTAATTCATTAGCAAAACCAAAACTCTTTCAGTTGAACGCATTACAGTATTAAGCTATGGTTTCCTGGTCAGGTGCAAGTTAGTCGGTTCGTGTTTCGGCTCCAAAGAGGCATCTTAATTCAGACCTGCAGTTCAGAGCAATCGTACCTTACTTCCTCCAGAAACTTCTCAAGTTCCAGTAGCTTTCCATGCCTGGATATTAAAATACAAACAGTAAAGATGACAAACATGACGACTAGCGAAAAGGGGTCTGTCGCTTTGCTCTTACAACTCGAAAGTAATTAAAACCCCCTTTTAAGTGAATAAAAGTTCTTGAAAATAAAATATTAACGCTCTAACTTTTGACATGTATCAGTTTCAGAGCAACTGTTATGCGAATTTTCCTGAACAGTAAGCGCTTTGCTGAGCAGATGAATATTTTGTACTTGAAACACTGCTAGTTTGAGCCTAACTGGCCGCTTAACTACCAGCTGCTTCAAGCTGGAGGCCAAAAATGGCGTTATGTTTTCCACGTCACTTACAAAAGACGAAATTTTAGCTATAAAACAAGTGTTTTTCTAAACAAACACAACAATGTGAAAATAATGGCTTAACCCTGTTAGTTGGTAGGTAGAATGAAGTGTTCCCTCCCAGAGTTGCGAAAAGTAGTGAAAAGCCTTTTAAAATTGACAAGCAGTTACAAAAATTTTTAATCTTTATGAGAAAGAAACAGTGTTTATCCAGCGAAATGAATAAACACAAAAATCTTTTAGTTAGACATAAAACGCTATTCAAAGGTATTAAAACATATAAAAGGCGAGGTAAAATGGCTTTTAACCGAAAACGTTCGGAAACTTTTTAAAAAATTTTTACCCGCCTTTTATATACTTTAATACTGAAATATTTATTCCGTCTGGATCAGAGCCTAACGTAGTTATCACCTCAACGTTCGTGTCTCAGTATACATTAATATTCCTCTTCATTTCGGTAGAGTACTGCTTAAAAGGAACTACATTTCAAAAAAGCTTCCTTTATCAAAGTTCAGCTTTTCACTTATTTTCGTCCCCGTTAAGCTGCAGATAGTAGCTGCTTGCAAATTTAATTCATTTCTGCCACTCCTTTATCGACAATCACTTCAACAACTGGAAACACCAACAATCCGCATTCACTGCGGCATGTCATGGCTTACTTTTTCACAATTTCTTCTCCATTCAAGGACTTGATTACTGCAAGCACCTTCTCTGGGTCCGTTGGATCCCCGCTATCCGGTAATGCCACTATAACGAACAAACAACAGGGCAAAAATTCCCATATCAAAGCTTGAGCAAAGCTAAGGTCATGGCTTTTACTCTCCTTGAAAGTGTTATATAGCTTATAGTCTATAAGCTATCTGTGAGATTACAGCCTTAAACACTTTCAGTTTCTATTTCAACCATTTGAATGTCAGCAGTATCAATGAACTTTCTATCTGAGCCGAGTCTAGCAGGTGGCGCACACACGCACTATGTATAAGAAAGAGAAAAAGGCGTCACTAACTTTCATTATCCACAATATAATGAGCCGTGAGGAGCTTCAAGGAGTGAACCTGCGGTAAAAGTATAGAAGAACTTCGACAAAACGATTTTGTAAACAACAACAATTGTATTTATAACATAGAGGGCAAAATTATTTTCAGCTGATTGAGTAACAGCGGGGGCATTTTTTCTTAATTCAGAGCAAAATTACTTAGCGCTGATTGGTCGCTGGCGTAATCCCGAAAATTTCCGAAGATTTTCCAAAACTTTTAAAAAGTTTCAGAAACGCCTTAGAGACATTTTCCGAAGATTTTCAAAACTTTTTGAAGATTTCCGAACGTTTCCGAATACCTCCGAAGATTTTTTGAATTCTTTTTTCAATTATAAAAAAGCTTTAAAATTGGTTGCAAACCCTGGAGAAGATTTCCCGATGTTTTCAGAGATTTCAAATTACCCTGAGTCGCTTAAAAGTTGAAAACGCTCATGAAATTAGTGATCCTTAATTTTACTCGTCCCCATGCCACTACCTGTAAGTTACTCCGTTAAGTTGAACGTTTGGAAACGATTTTATTGAATTTTATTGTATTTTTACCTTGGTTTTAGCCATTATATCCGGCATATTTTAAGGTTTGTATGAAAAAACCACGTGTATATCTTACCTCAAACAAACATTTGTCCAACAGCAGGTCTCGCACAGTGGGTCTATCACTGGGCTCCTCTGCCAAACAACGCCGTATAAACTCCTGCAGAAGAAAAAAATAAACAATGTGGTTTTTGAAAAACAAAAGAAAAAGGGCAATTTTATTTCCAAGAAATTAAAGCTAAATAAAAATAAAATTTTGTTCCTGTATTTTATCAGTCTATCAAATAATGGGGATTAGTCAGCAGAAATACTTGACTAGATGTTAAAGTTTAAGTTTGCCAACCAAAACCATATTCACAACATAAACTTATGCACACACAGACATAAACTCAGCGGCAACCAGAAAACAATTTATTCCTTTTAATCTATGCACAGTACAACCGTCTTAAATGTATAAATGGCCTGCAAACACATCTAGTGCCGGCACCCAAAGATCTGATCCCGCCTAGCAGAAAACCAGACGCAACCCATGTTTAGATCCCGGCAGATAATGTAATAACACTTTATGGTGAGCCAGGAATGCCAGTGCAAAAAAATTAAAGGAACAAGAGAGAGAAATATTAACTTTGCTTGCTCCAACCTAAACCTGCACTAGGACACCATCACGAGGAGACAACAACACAGAAATCCCTGGCCTGAAGCTTTAATGGTGCGGACAATAAAGAAAAACGACACAGAAATCCCTGATGCTTGAGTGCGGACAATGAACAACAACACAGAAATCCTTGAAACTTGAGTGCTGACAATAAACAACCACACAGAAATCTTGAGTGCGGACAATAAACAACACAAAAATACCTGAAACTTGAGTGCAGACAATAAACAACCATATATACCAACATACGCCATGTTTCACCTGCAGGTTTGTTTCATTTTTTGTTCTATCAGTTCTCTCTAAAAACACGCCATTCTGCATCTAAGAACAGCTAAAATTCAAAATTTTCCAGGGGAGCAATGCCCTTGACCCCTCAAGCAGCCTAGTTTGCTCGCTTGTCAGCACTCGAGGAAGTTTCTACATGGCCAGACCAGCTCTGAAGGCCTTCTGCTGGGCCTGTCACCTTACATCATCATCATCATGTTCGGATGACAAGTTGCTGGTTGGTTGGTTGGTATGTCTGATGTATGCAGTGTCCAAACCCGTGAAACGTCTGGCAATCGTTTGACAATGGTCTAGCAATTAAAGCTTGTCACATTCAACTAGCTTGCTAGGACATTTTACCTTCTGCTGTGGGGATTCCATTCCCTCAATGGCCTTCTGAATGGCCTCGTTTGATATTGGACCTTCAATATCATGAAGCTCAAGAGCTGCCATCTATAACATGAAAACAAAAGCTGTAGTTGTTCCCGAGAATACAGACTGTACAAACATATTACTGGAAATTTTGCAACCATATGAAAATGTTTTGAAAAAAAACATGTTGCTGTTTAATTTTAAAAACTAGTTTCTCGTTAAAAACTGTTTCTACAGTACCTCATAAAACTTTTTACAAGAAACTTTCGCTGTCAGTTTAGTTCGTTTCACAACCCTTACGTTTGCATAACTCGTGACACCCTCTTAAATTTTTAGGTTGCTTAGTTTCCGTATTTTCTTTCGTGTTCATTTAACTCTTCTTTCTTTTAATAACACTTCTGGGATCTTTATAGTGTCGTTTGACCATCGAGTGTTATCACAAACAAGGCAATCAACTAAGTCAAGTAAATTTATTCAAAGTCCTATAATAAAAAAAAAAGTCCTTACTGTATTAAACAAGGGAAAACGCCTTTTCATGCTTCCTAAAATTGATTTGGAACCTTAACCCCCCCCCCCCCGACATTGAGCTGGTGAAAAGAACAGTGTTCCATACCTCCAGAGCACACATACCAAAAGCATACACATCCACTGCACAGTCAACAACATGATCTGGTTTACCTATATCAAGACAGAAACAAATCAAGTTTTATCACAATAGATTTTATGTCCATTTTCCTTCATAACAATCTCTTTTTAAATGTATGTTTTACCCATAGGCATATATTTTCTCATCTTGAGCCAAATTATATTAGTAAGGAATCATGAATTCTGTTTTAGGCCTGTCTCAGCTTCGTTAGATTTATAATTTTTTGTATTGCAGGTGTAATAATTTGGAAATTTCGGTTAAATAAAAGTTTTAACAATAAAATAAATTAGCTAAAGTGGTCACGCCTACTGCTAAAAAGTACATCATTTGACATAGTTTACATCAAGAATACAAACTATACTCTCTCTCTTTCTCTCTCATTTCCATACTATAAACTACACGACGGCTTTTAGCTGAACCCTTGTAAAATGTAATTTCAAAGCTCCTCCCATGTAACATTACGTTCTTGGCTTGGTTTTAATCCTTGCACTACAAATCGAAACTCACCATACTCTGGAGCAATAAAATGCATATTTCTTCTCTCCTCTCGGTAGGTCTTCACATGGTTGTGGATCGTGTCTGGAGCCACTACAAAATACAGCATAAAAACATCCCTGGTTTACGAAAAGGTTGATTTTACTTTATGTATTGCCTGTTACAAGAGCTGCTTTTCCAACCACCAACATGAAAAGTCTGAACATGAAGTCCTTCTTATAAACAAATTAATCAATGTTGTGACATGACATGCATCTATGCAATGGTACTGTAGAAAGTCTAGAGTTTATTGGACTAAAACGGCAATTTCAAAAAGGTTACCTCAAAAGCTTTAGGGCCAAAATCCTCAAGGAAACTCGTTAACCCTTCCCCACCACGCCCTCCAGATCACTGTTCAGTCCCAACTGACTTAAGTTCTGGGTCTTAGTTGATTTTTCTTTTTAAAACTGTTAATAAATATGCACCCTGAGCTCAGGCAAAAGAGTCGCATAGTTATTAAAGAAAATAGTTTTATACTTGTCTGATTCGATTCAGATTTCAAATCAAATACTGGGCCATCAGCTAGAAAAGAGTAGTCTGAGTAGATAAACCCTTTCAGAACTGATCAAATGAAACAAACTACTCTGTCAATTATGAAAAGTAATACTTCCAAAAATTTTTGCACAAAAAGATGGGCTCTAGTTAGGAGAACTTACGAACATAATTATTATTGGGACTGAAAGAGTAGTAAAAGTGTTTCTCACCTGAGCCAATCTTGATGAGCCCATTGTGCTGAATGAAGATCGTGTCACATGATAAATTTCCGTGAACAATTGGGATTTCACAACCATGCAAATAACTAAAGTAGAGGCCAAACAAGAAATTAATAACAGTTCCTGACAAACTGCAGGTTATCAACATACGTAATTTTAAATCAAACTTTATTTTTAGAATAAAAAAGTAAAACAAGATGGCAACTGTAAACTTAAGCCTACAAAGTTATAATCTAACAACAGAAGGCTTGCAAGAAGACCAAACTTTACTGGCACTCTTCTTTTTAGAGGTAGCCAGCCTGGCTCATAACTGACATTTTTTAGGATATCCCGAGCCCTGCAAAAAATCTAGGAGCCCAACTTTTTTCCATTCTGTTTGCAAATCCTGTGCCAAATTTAATAAATATGTTATTGTATTCATCTTAAAACAGTGAAGACAATTGATTCATTATTTTAGAATGTTTTCTATTTAAAGAACATTAAACAACATCATTACAAACTAGATAGTTAATAAATTCTAGATTACTCAATGATAAGAACTCGAGAGACACAAATTACCGAATGATATTATGTTAAGGCAAACACTGATTAGATACTGTAATCTTTCACTAGAGAGTTTGCACTTTGGATTGTATTTGTAATGTTTCATAACCTTCGTGTATACATAGCTTAGTTTGATCGTAACATAGAACTTAAAGACATACAATCACAAGTCAAAAAAAAGCTGATGAGTTGAGAGAAAGCCAATCTGCTATTTGCTAGTAGATTGTTTAACTTTAATGCAGGAGTTTGTCTTGAAGCTTAGCTTTGACACTGATGTATAAGTTGTAGCTGCAAAGGAAACAATATTACCGTGCAACTTGGAAAACAAGTGAGCAAATTAAGTGTGAGTTTTAGCTCAGTTTTTCACTTGCCAGCCAGGTGAAAAAACTTTAAGTTTCAAGCAAAGTCACTTGCCCAAGCCAAGATCTATTGGCCATTGGTGATCGAGTGAGTGGCTCCTCAACCCCAGATTATTAAAATGAAAATTGGAGTTAAAATGGAGAAAACTATGGTGTTTCATCTTGATATTTTTCCAAGTTCTTGAGCATTAACAGTTTGAACCCTTTCAAAAACAATGTAGGCTGAGCCAAAATAATCAGTCAGCAGTTTCAGAGCTTGTTGTCACAGTGCTTGCCTCATAACTGCCCAATGGGAGTATAAATTAATTTACTAGTATCAGAAACAGCTGTTGTTATGTACATTCCTTAAAAGGATGCCCTGTTATTTCTTTAGATGCATGGCTAGAATATTGTAGTACCAGAGTTGCTGAACACAAAAACTCCAGTGAGGCACCTCATCAAAAGTCTGCCATTTCAGAGCATGTGCAGGGCATTGGTCACACCATAGACCAGAACCATTGTGCATGATGAAAACCTCCTCTTACACAAGATCAGAGAATCAATTTTAGTTCATTAGAAGAACCCTGGGATGAACCAGGACCAAGGACAACAACTCAAAGCCCTGCTCAGCTGTTTAACATTATATCAAGGCTCTAAGTTACCTGACATGTTAGACTTCAATTAACATGACTTTTTTATTTAAATCATCAACCAGGCTAGAAAACTGTAACTGTCAGTCTCAAGTCCATTTTTGCACATCATTGCACATCGCAAATGGTGAAGTAAAAAAAATAATTCAAAATGAATTAATAGTTTTGCTGTATCAAGAACAAAGTATGGAATGATTCCAGTTTTAAATAATTTCTTCAAAAATAACACACATTTGAGAACAAACCTTAAAGCATTTAGAATCTGCCTGCACCATCTTTTCCAAACCTAAGCAAAATATATCATAAATTAATTTTTTTGTATTAATTTATCGATCAGTGGTTCTATGACAGGAACCAACTACAGCAGTGACTCAGCTGATTTAGTTCACCTTCAGGTTTTTACTACTTATTATTACACACTCATGTAGGGTTAGCATGGTCCTGACATGTGACTTCAAAAAGCAACTAGGTGTTGGAAAGGTTTTCAAAATGTTTTGCAGCAGATGGTCATCTGTGCACAAAAGGTACCAAGAACATAAAACTAGAGGCCATAGGCCTGTGAGAAGCTCAAGGCCATTCTAGGGTGTTCTGTTCAGCATTGCCCCCTTGCAAAAATGTTGAAATTCAGAGTCTCTAAAATGCAATCTGCACATTTTGAAGAGAAAAACTGTAGTTTTTCACAAAGAAAATAACACTATAACTTTGATACGCAAAATTGAAAGTGGAAAATGAATGAAAACAGCAAAATGAAACAGCAAAACATAAGAGATTTCGAGCCTGACTAGCAACAGACATTGTCGAGTCTCTGAGATCAATGCAGCTGAAACCAAAAACATAACTATATACTACTGCAAGTAAAACAGTCATCTGAGATCAAGTGTCAAACAAAGCCATTTTGGAGTAAGATTTGGAGTTACTCTGCTAACATGTATTTCTTATTGTGTTAGAAACAGCTACTGGTGAACTTCAAAGTAGCTGGCAGAACTTTGGTGGCTGCCAGCTTGTTTTGAAAGCCGTACATTAATTGGGACATGCTAGCTTCCTGCAGTTTCTAGCTTGCAAGTAACACCACAGACTCACAACAATTACATGTAAAATTAACAGAAGACAAATTACCTTTTCATTGATTGTCTTGTAATTATTTTTTCGTGTTTTCTTAATAAACTGCTTCAAGGAACCAGATGTCATAAACTCTGTGATGAAGATTACACGCGCCTTTTCTCCCTGGGTGTCCGTCCAAAACTTATGAAACTTTACAATGTTGGCATGCTGTACAAATGACAGACATAAAGATAAACAAAACAATTAAAAGAAAAACAATTTCAGAATGCTGTGCATATGTTATAATAATACAATTACAACAATAATACTTTTACAAAATGGATCACTGTATTTAGTGCAAGAAAAACCAAATAATTATACAAAACAACAATGATGACCATTTCCAGAACCTTTACTCAGCTTATAACCACAACGCTCAAATAATATAGTTATTGTTGTTTTATCTACTGTACAGTACACAAGAAAACCTAAGGCTTAGATAAACTGTTCAGGCTAGTTCAAAAAACATTCAGTAATATTTACAAACTTGTAACATGAATTGGTTCGATCTGTAATATTGCTGAGGATAATAACTGTACTTACATCAAGCTGGATCAGATTTTCAAATACTTTCTTTATGGTTTCCTATCATCAGGAAGAACAAAATGTATGCAAAAAAATTTAAACGATTGCTGGAAACCAAGGCAACTCATTTCAAACTTCAATTTAGTACTCGGGAACATTTGGCATTGCATAATAACACTGCTAAGGAATTTTGAAACCCAAAACTGTCTGATTTCAGTAACTTACACAAATACATTTGTGCTGACAGATGACAGGCCAGGGGACTAGAAGAACTGACAGAAAGCTGTAAGTCACAATATCTAAATGCAGGAATATGCGTTAGCAGAAACTAATTAATTTATAGCAACTGCAAGGGGAAAATGATGAAAGAAAAGACAGGATGATGGAAGAAAAGATTAAAATAATGCTGCATAATATGACAGGATTATTGAAGAAATGATTAAATGCTGCATGAAAAGACAGGATGATTGAAGAAATGATTAAATGCTGCATGAAAAAACAGGATGATTGAAGAAAAGATTAAATGCTGCATGAAAAGACAGGATGATGAAAGAAATGATTAAATGCTGCATGAAAAGACAGGATGATGAAAGAAATGATAAAATGCTGCATGAAAAGACAGGATAATAACAGAAATGATTAAATGCTGCATGAAAAGACGGATGATAAAAGAAATGATAAAATGCTGCATGAAAAGACAGGATGATAAAAGAAATGATTAAATGCTGCATGAAAAGACAGGAAGATGGAAGAAATGATCAAATGCTGCATGAAAAGACAGGATGA
>JAOBAT010057765.1:0-33903 GCA_026413305.1 Hydrozoanthus tunicans | reverse complement strand
AGAAATGATTAAATGCTGCATGAAAAGACAGGAAGATGGAAGAAATGATCAAATGCTGCATGAAAAGACAGGATGATGAAAGAAATGATTAAATGCTGCATGAAAAGACAGGATGATGAAAGATTCATTAGATTCTGGAGGAAAAGACAAGAAGATGGAAGAAATGATTAAATGCTTGAGGAAATGACAGGATGATGAAAGAAATGATTAAATGCTTGAAGAAATGACAGGATGATGAAAGAAAATAATTATGATTAAAAGCTGGAGGAAATGAATGAAAACAGTAGTGAAAATGACAGGTTGCTAGGACAGCACTATAAACTGATAAACTACAAACAAACAGACCTTCAGAATATCATTAACTAGCAAAAGTCACAAAACAATAACAAATGCCAAAAAGAAAGTCTGATGAGTTAGTAGAAATATGTTTTGAGCTAATAACCATGCATGATTGTTTCATGCTGGATTATTCCTGAGCCTTCTGGCACACCAAGCTCCTCCAGTTAAATTTGTGAGAACATTGAACAGATACAGAAGAGAGCCCTGCAAATAATCTTCACACTTCTTTGTAAAATGATGAACTGGCTCTTGCTTATCAATTTCCCATGCCTGGATGATAACTGACAGAGCACATAGCAGTATTGCAAGGTCTTCAGAAAACATCCAAATTCAAACTGGCTGTAAGCTGATCACCTTCCTTATCAGCTGGTCGACAGTGCTTGGCTGTAAATCTTAGTTCACATAAATAATAAATAAACACAGCTTCTACCCAGTAACCATATCCTTCATTAATGATTTATATTAAGTAATAATTAGAATTAATTAAAAGTTTTAAATGTATTAATTTTACCATGCACCTTCAATGTAGTAATGCACTATTCTTAGTACACATTATCAAATAAAATTTATTGTAACTACAAAGCTCATGTGTCTTTGTATAATTATATAGTATGCATCTGTGAATGTATGACAACTTTATTTCTAATAATCATGATATTATTAGCAAATTATTTAAGGACTTGTAAACATAAATCATAGTTGGCCACTTAACATAAGTATTTTTTTACCCAGAAAATTGCTGTCCAATTTTAAAATAGGTGATGAATGAAAAATTTTGAATACAAGCATCAATAATTCCTAAATATTCAATTAAAGAGTGGCTATCTATCTAGCTGGAACAACCAAAACGTAATGCTTGATTTATCACTCAATACAAAAACCAGCTTGCCAACAAAATCATGGTAGCTGGAGACTCCTTGAACTTTTAACTATCATCATACAAGACTACAGAACTTGTAAAACTTTTGCAGCTTTCAGAGCTTATCAAGGAATGTCCAAATTGCATTTGGAGCCATACTTGGTGTAAAATAAATATTTTGTTATTAATCAACTCAAAAAAAGCACAAGAAAGGGAAAAATATTCTGCAAAACTCTATTTCAAAACTCCACCCATTTCAGTTATAGTGACCAATCAATCCAAGGACTTGCTTCATGATTGACAGAGCTTCTTAAACCAAACATTGAATTAAAAAAAAGACCCATTTTTTGACACAGGACACATAATAATAGTTATTAATTGTAACTGAAAGAGTACCAGGTAACTACTTATTTGCTAAATAATTATCAAAACTAGGACTTAGGGCAAGTCTGTCACACTTTGTCGAACAATAAATAAAGAAAAAGAGAGTGTTCTTATTTTCATATCTAAGCTGGAGCAAAAAAATGTTCAAGAAAACTTAAACAAATACTGTTTAAATAAGAATAAAACCATACGAGCATTTGTTCAGTTATGTAATGGTCATTCTTACTAGCAGCATCAAAGTTGTTCATTTGTTCAGTTGTTAATACAAAATAATATTTTAACCAAAGTTACAACTTTGTCAAGGGTTAGTTTAGGTAGAAATCATCGAAATATTTCAAGCATTCCAAATGACAGAATAAGATCAAAAAACATTTGAACAATTGTTTGTTTTGTCCTTATTGGTAGGTGAACTAACAGTCACAATATCTAAATGCAGGAATAAGCATTAGCAGAAACTAATAAACTTATAGCAACTGCAAGGGAAAAATGATAGAAGAAAAGACAGGATGATGAAAGAACAACACATGTTGTACATAATTTCACACTAAGTTTCACCACAAAGTGAATTGTGAATCTAAAAGTATCTGTCTATGTGATATCTAAGAGCATTATTTGGTATTATTTCTTACTAATGATTCAGGCACCAAATTTTGAACTGATTCTGTAATCCAATAAAGCCATTTAGTCTTTACCAATGCAATCGACATTAATTTTCACATGCTCTGATCGACTCCCATAACTTGCGATATCCAAGACTATTAATTGATATTGAAAAGGTAGGCAAAATGGTGTCACATTTCTTGTCAGTTATAGACAAGGTAATTTTGTTTTGAATGAAGAAGTGATTCCAACAAAATTTGGCTTTTTGGTTTTAAATTAATAGTAATTAAGAACAAAATGTGTCTTTCAGAATTGGCTGAAAATCCTTGAGTGTGCTTTTGAAAAATACCCCATAAAAATGTAAACAATTTAACTCACTACGTTTTTCTTAGTTTGTATCATTTAGTTGAAAACAAAGTGAAATCTTATCCTAATGTTTTGGTAAATACTAAATCAACTATCCCCCCTCAGAGTCAGTGACTAGTGCTAGAAATAAAGTTTAACGGTTCACGTTTCGTATATGATTTCCACCACTAATCACTTCCTCTTCATGGGATAGTTGTTAACTATATATTATTAGAAAAACTACTTGATAGTTGGGTTAACTATCTTCAGAGTTATTGAGAGAGCACATGTCCTTCTAGCTAAGCTATGAAGGTTGTAACACAACTGTCACAATGGTCACTGACAAGTTTATCAAAACAAATGCTTCAACTACATAAACAAATACTGATTCTTCACTATCTTGTCACTCACATATGAATCTTTTAGTGTAACTGATCAATGTCAGTAGAGCCTGCATGTGCAAAGTAACTGATTGTAGCTAGGATACGTAAACTGTTTATCTGTAGTTTTTGCTATCTCCTAAAAGTGTTGATAACATTTGCAATTACAATAATGTTACTGTAGTTCTACAATTGCAGTTAAAAAGAAGTAAACAGTGAAGTCTGTGTTTAAATCATTTTAAAAGTCAAATCTACAGATGATCTGATTTTTGTGCCACATTACCTAGGCTATCAAAACACGAAAAACCCTAACTATTACCACTGTAGCAAAAGACTGCTGCCACGAAAAGATTACTGCCTTGACAGACCTATCATCAGCCGAGGACTAAAGGTCGACACTCTTTCAGTTCCAACTGATGTCTGTTCAGTTGTTTGTTTGTTGTGCTCTGGTTTGATGGTCAGATATACTGTTTCTTCTTTCTCGGTGTGTATACTAGTTTTTTATATATGCTGGTAATAATGTATATCTTATCTCCTCATTTCAAAGTTTGTTCAAATCAAATGGAAGAAATACCTGGGTAATGTTCCAACTTGCAATTTGTCATTCTTGCAGAATGGCTTAGTTTCAAGCTTACCATGTGTATATGGCATACAAATTTTATTCTACCATCCTTGCATCAACAAATATTTCTCAATTGTTGTTTCCCGTTGTGGCAGACAGTACTGAATAATTGATTGCAGGATATTGAAATTTTACCCAAACACTTTACACAACAATTTCCTTTCCCTGTGAGCAGAGGAGTATAGAAATGATGAGAAATTTGAGACTGACACATGTCAAGAAAGTCAAATGCTCACAAATAAAACTTTTATCATCACACAGATTGACACCTGTACTGATTCTTGAAGCAAAATCTTCTCAGTGCTCATTATGACAGCTATAACAGGCTCATAGATTGTCATAGTTATAAAATTCTTATTTACAACTTTAATGTTTATAAGATACCTATCATTGAAAGTGCTCTGAAAAGATTTTGTGCAGTTGTTCCACTTGAGTTGTTGTGCAATGTGTCGGGTCAAAAAGGTCCAACTGTTTCCACCACTTTACCAAAAATTAGTTTCTAGTATAGCTCTTTGTTTCAAATTTTCTCTGAAACCAATTTTGAATAAATGCAGTAAAAAGGCTTTAATTGGCTGTATCGATATCTGTTCAAATACTTTTCCCAACCATTCAAACAAAATTAAAACCTTTCTTCCGGCCGTGTGTCACCATTATATAAACAACTGTTTCCAAAATAAGGAACATTTATGGAAAACACTATTCAATGTAATATCCATGTCTCAACAACTCCAGGGAAACATCATGTTTGTACATGTATCAACCTAGCATGCACATGTGCCCTGCGGGTTACCTCTCATTCAATATGTGTACACACATTTTTCTCACTGGCCATTTAAGGGTTCACTACTTCTCAGATCAGTCTACTGCGAATCTCAACACAACTTTAACCAAATAATTTTGTCTAAACCACTTAATCTCAAAGAGTAGTTTTGGAATATTCTTAAAACGAAACTGTGCTCTTACTGTAGGATCATATAGCATTTATTTATCTCAGTTTAATAAAACTTTAACATTTATATTTTAAAGCACAAAAAATGTTTTTTTCACAGCAAACTTAACTGTTTATTGTTCTCAAAGCCTTGAACCATTTTTATTTATTTATTACCTGGACTTGATTAAGTACACATTATTTACATAAACCTTTTCACAAGAGTGGTTACTAAAGTTTTAGGAAACATGACTTAATATTAAATGATTTTATATTTGGAAGCTATTTAAAAGTTAGCCAGTTTCATCTGTTTATAACTGATTTGATTTGCTTAAAAATTTAGCTCAATTTCACTTAAACCTTA
Organism: Hydrozoanthus tunicans; assembly: GCA_026413305.1. NCBI lineage: Eukaryota > Metazoa > Cnidaria > Anthozoa > Zoantharia > Hydrozoanthidae > Hydrozoanthus > Hydrozoanthus tunicans. The sequence continues at coordinate 29,082 of JAOBAT010057765.1, read as the reverse complement.
ATACAAATTTGACAACAATGCAAAGACAATATAAAGAGCTACAGAGACCATTAATTCATTATCATGGGCTTAATTAGGTTTATCAAGTACATGAATTGGGTGAGCGAGTCAGAAGAGCTTTCTCACCTGGTATTGAATTGTCCAACCACAGTCAACAAGTTGAACCAACTAAAGCAGAAGAAGTTAAGTTATAGCTACAGTTTAAATCGACTCATTTAAAGTCCCAACTGGTGCCATGCATGACTTGAGGTGGTTTATAATAGGGTTCATATTTAGCTAAAAGATTCTGTAACTTTAATTTAAGTCAAAGCCACACTACAGTGTCTGGTATTTGGTGGAGGCAAAACAGACCATTCACTACCAATGAAAATTGCAAGACTCTTTTTATTTTGCTTTATATACTTCCTCTCTTTTTGTTTTAAAGTACAAATTTATAATTTTGTTCTATCTATCACTGCTTTATAGTAGTTTAATGCAGCCTTGCGTGTACTTTAATCTTCATCATTAAGGGTTAATTACTTAGTGGACTTAGAGTTGATCACAAAGATTAAGTCAAAAGTTGGAATCCTGAAAAGAGCCAATGTTTCAACAACTTGACAAAGTCTTGCCTTCAAGGTCAAATGAAGGGTGGCTGGGATAGGTTTTCAATGATTCAATTTACATTTAACTTGCAAAGTCACTCTTCATCTTTTTAATTGAAACAGTTTCTCCAGCTGAAAAGTATACAGTCACATAAAAACATCTTAATTGACATTTTTCTGTAGCTGGCAAGTAATAAGAATTAATAAGAATAATATACAATCTATGGTCTAAATATTTGTTAAAATTTTGCTAGCAGCCTCTCACTGATAGACTGAAACTGAAGTGTTCTTAATATCCAACAGTCAACCTTAACATGGCTTTAGTAGTACAACCTCAAACCTGGCTAAGTTTTATTACAAAACTTATTGCTTCTGTCAAAACACAGGTGTTTTAAAGCTAATAATCATATTGTGTGAAAACGCATGAGCTTTCTCTGCCAACAACTGAAAGACAATTTGAATTATTCAGAAGGAGCTGGTTAAGTTGAAAGAATCTATTCCATAACAACACTAAAACCAGCCAACTTTTTCAATTAAGATGTGTTCTCAAACTTGTCACTAAAACATTAACTCATTGCGGGCTGTTTGTTTGGAAGAAAGTTTTTGGATCATGTCACAAGTTAGTCGGAAAGACTGATGATAAATAATTATACTAACAATCTCATCCACAACAGTATGCACACTGACATGTATTCTAAGTTAATAGACATAGAAAATTTACAATAAACAAGGAGATTTGCATCACTTTGAGAATGAATGAGGACTGGGAATGGTCAAGACCCTTTCAATTTACATTAAACAAAGAGATTTGCATCACTTTGAGAATGAATAGGCATGGGGAATGGTCAAGACCCTTTCAATTTACAATACCAACCTCTTGTGCCTTTAGGTCTTTTCTTTCAGAAAACTGCACTTCATTCCAGACCACTTCTACTCCCTCCTCGGCATCCATAGCCAAGAATGCATGGTCGATTCCTGGAACATCTCGTTGCATCACCTAAGTAGCAAACATTGTACAGCAAGTGTCGAAATAACCATATTTCTTTCAGTACCAACCACTTCATTAACTTCTAAATTCTGTTTACAGAGCATGGGAATAAAAATGATCTGTGGTATCAATAAAGCCGGAACTGATTGATCAAACTAAGGGAGGGTTCATTGCTTATCAAAACTTGCCTGTTTTATTTCAAAGCCTGTCTTGAATTTAAAGCAATTTTTCAACACCCGTCTGAGGTTCCTAAAATATTTTAAAACCTTGTCTGGAATTAAAAGACAGAAGGAATGAGAAGTAACCATCTTCTGTCACCATCTGATGTATTTTACACATGACATTGTTTGAAGTATTCTCAGAGTATTTTATGCTATCATAAACAACTACACGGGACCTTTTTGAAATTCTTCTATATACCTGAAGAAGGATTATTGCTTCAGACTGACAAAAAAGCATTTAGAAAATTCTATTAAATTTCCTGTGCAATTTATCAAATAAAAGACACTTGGTGCTGGTGAAGTACAATTAGGCGCTGAAAAATAACTAACATGATTCATGTACATTTAATAAAAATAAATCCTATAAAACTTGATCATTTGTTTTAATACTTGTTGATTGCTCAAAGAACAACTATAATTATTTAAATATCTTCTGTATTGCTCAGCCCGTAGCTAAATCAGGTTCAAATTCTGTGTTAAGACCCTGCATCAATTGTGCAAGAACAATGTCATCATCGCTATCATATTCTGATCTAGAATCAGATTCAGTGCATTCTCTTCTGTCTGCCATCCATATCTTCATCCTAATCACTCAAACTAAGAAAGAGAAAGAAAAATTTGCCACTTTTGTTTTGAAGCAAGGGCGTTCTGTACTTTTTTCATTATTAGTTTTCAAAGCCTGTCATTTTGCAGCAAACAATTTTCAAGACCTGGCACTTTTCAGCAAGAAAAATTCAAGACCCTGTCTCTTTTAGCATGACTCGATTATCCAAATAATGAATCGTCCCTAACTAACTCACAGAAATTAAATGAAAAGTGAAATTCTCCTAAACTGATTAGATGAAAAGATCACTTAGCAGGGTTGGTTGGCATAATAATTTCATTAAGCTGGGTGTTTCGGTCAGTGCCTGTGACTAATTGAAACTGAAAGTTCCAAAATTTTGTGATGGAGCTGCCTAAATTCCCCTTGCCTCCAGTCCCTCTCCCCCCTCCCCTCCCTAAAAAAAGAAAGAAAAAAACTTTCGTCCCAGATAAACTCGAGTCAGTATACCGTACGTATAGGTTTTCATCCAGCAGATCTAGAGGTCTGTCCCACTTTATCATTACTGCAGTCCGTTAAGATAATTGTTTGTCTACAATTCAACTCATGTTCTCAATATAAAGCAAAGAAATGAACAAGAATTTCGCAGCTGCCAACTTTTTCTTTTAAATATAAATGAATCAAGAGTAGAATTGACATTGCATCGACCGTGCGTGTTTTCGAAAATATATTTGGCCCCAAATACACGTTGCTCAAAGCAGGTAAAAATAAGAAAAACGAAATTGAGTTAGTTAAAAAGCCTGAACACTACCTCTTGTCTTCGTTTCTCCCACCGTTTACATGGACTAAATTCAACAACATCATCGTCATCTTCCTCGTCTTCGCTCTCATCGCCAGAGTGCGCCATGTTCGAGTCAGCTATCGGTAGGTTACTAGTCATTCCCAGCTCTGCACCAACTAGTTTACTAACCACTAAGGTTTTGGCACTTCGTTACCCTTTTGACTCCGGAAAAAGTTTGAAAAATTCCGAACTTTGACGAAAGAAAACAAAATTACAGCGCTTAGTAAATCTCGAGTTCACTGGTCGAAATACTTGGTGTATGTCCAACTGACTCGGTGTCAACTTACGCGTGCGCACTGCGAACCTTGAAAATTTGGTAACTCGAGCTTTTTTGAAAACTTTAAACTTGAATTTTTTTAAAAACTTAAATTTTGAGCTAACTTTTCATTTTCTAAGAAAAATGGATTGCTTTCAGCGTTGTGCACATCATTTTGGACATGGCATTTTAAGTTAATGCATTCGTAACTGGGCCAAATTCAGTTTACGTTTATTGTGAGACAAAACAATGAAAATCACAAACTTAAAAAATGGAGGCAACTTAAGACATGAATGGATAACAACTGATAACTTATGAGTTACCTCTTTTACCGAGGATTGCTGTTGTAGTAGGTTCAAGGAAGAAAATGTGTAAACAAAAGAACTTTGTACCGGCGAAGGTCAATCACTGAAGAAGTTTCAAAGTTTCCAAGTTGCGTTTATACCTCACTTGCCTGCCGTAACACATCTCAATAACGAAAACAAGAAAAGTATGAATATACTGTCTGTTGGATTGTGGTCTCGCTAATTGTTATGAATAATGTTTAAAAAATAATAATTTAAAAAATGCACTGCCGCTGCTGAGTTTTGAATCCGAGTCGGCCTCTCATAGATGGTTTGAATGCACAAAAAGCCTGCCAAAACACATTCGTTTCCAAATTCAACAGAAAGTTTTTGCTTGACTACATTTCATTGAGTACAAAGGAAAGGAGTTCACATGCACCAACAGTAGCTGCTATCTGTAGCTAACTCACTAAGGAACCGGTCATTTATTAGAGGGGGGGGGGAGAGAGTGGGCCGGTTCAAATGGGAAGGAGGCCATGCCACTTTGTTCAACCCAAAGTGAGGGGCTGCAAGAAAATATGCAAAGATTTCTGGGGGGTCATGCGGTTTTGTTCATTTCGATAAAAATTTGTTCTATGAAATAGTTTTAACTATTTTTATTAACTGCTTACTAGTAAATCTAGAGCATTACCATTTTTGTATATATTTTTTTCTTTTTCAATATTTTTGGTTTGTTGTAACGAGCCATATAGTTTATTTTTTCACAACTATTTAACACATGCTGGAATGCTGGAAAGACAGTGTTGGATTTCTGCTGTTGGTAGGCTAGCAAACTACATTTTCAATTAATCTAAACACTACAATGTATAAATGAAATACTAGTCTTAAGACATCAACATAACTTAACATATCATATATGGTTGTATAAAGCTAAGGTTAAAGCTTTAATCCATAGAAAATGTCACTGATATGTACAGAGTACCAAGTATTGTTATTCTGAATGAGAATCCTCTGATTCACTGGTGAGACTATCACTGCTACTGCAACAGATAGATGGCAACTCAATATTTGCTCTGAAGAGTGAGATAAGAAATTGCAGTCATATTGTTTCGAGTTGGGGGTGGGTCATGTTATTTTATGTTCTGACTCTTCAAGGGCCACGTTATTTTGTGCATTTGAAAGGGCAAGGCCAAAGAAAATATGTCAAGGGAAATTAGAATGCACAAGCCCACCCCCCTCCCTTCTAATAAATGACCGGTCTCTAAGGGTGGCACCGTATTTGACAAACTACGGGTAGCCCAGGCGCTGGGCTTGCGAGATTTACAAATTCCTGTATGAAAAAAAACTCTGACAATTTCGGCAGAAATTCCACAGTTAAAAACAATGTTGTTCTTTCGTTTCATAAGGTTTTTCCCCTATAAGGTATCTTAGAAATCTCACCGATTAAGGTCAGTAACTTGTCTTCAGTCGTGACTTTACTCAGCTCTCAAAGCCTTATAAACAAATTTATGAAGCACACGGTTGTAGAACTATGATCCCGAAAATGATGGCATTTTATTAAACTAACAAGCTTCGTTTGTAACAGCACATGGAAGCTAAACTAGAACGTGATCGGTTACAGCTCACAAAACATAAGTATTACCATTTTTACGCCCTCGTAACACATGAAACAATTAAAATTAACAGTTTATATATTCCCGATGTTAAGCTGCATGCTTGGACAGAGTGCAAGTTCAAAGTGTTTATCAAGTTTAAAAATAGAAGCGTCTCAGTATAAAAATACAGCAATGCGCGCAATCATCTTCAGTAACCTTTCTTTCGCTCGAACAGAGTACAAAAATACAAAATGCAATAGCTGTTCAATTGTTATCTCGTTCACCAGCTAACGTAGATTGATGTCGAGCTCTCTCTCTCCTTCGATATTGGACATTGCTCATACGCTATGAAATACATATCATTCAAAATCTTAAGGCGAGAAGCACTTACTTCAACCTACATAAAACTTTTACGGGAACCCATTATTGGAGCTGTGCTCTGTTGGTCAATCCCTGCCCCTGAGGCGACCTTTGTAAATAAAATAAATAAAAAAAACGAACAAATGCGCTTCGGCGCTTAAACTAAAGCTACGTATAAGCACACTGGCAACTGATAGATACTAACGCGGGAAAAGTCTGATTGAAAGCATACTGGCACCTGATAGATACTAACGCGGGAAAAGTCTGATTGAAAGCACACTGTCATCTGATAGATACTAACGTGGGAATAGTCTGATTGAAAGCACACCGGCACCTGATAGATACTAACGCGGGAAAATTCTGATTGAAAGCACATTGGCACCTGATAGATACCAACGCGGGAATAGTCTGATTGAAAGCACACTATCACCTGATAGATACTTACGCGGGAAAAGCCTGATTGAAAGCACACGGTCAGCTGATAGATTCTAACGCGGGAGATTTCTGATTGAAAGCACACTGGCACCGATAGATACTAACGCAGGACATGTCTGCTTGAAAGCACACTGGCATCTGATAGATACTAACGCGGGAAAAGTCTGATTGAAAGCACACTGGCACCTGATAGATACCAACGCGGGAATAGTCTGATTGAAAGCACACTGGCACCTGATAGATACCAACGCATGAGATGTCTGCTTGAAAGCACACCGGCATCTGATAGATACTAACGCGGGAAAAGTCTGATTGAATCACACTGTCATCTGATAGATACTAAAGCAGTGGCCCCAAATAATTTGGTTTCGAATAGGAACTCAAGATTTCATAACAAACTACTACGATTTCCACTTTGTCCCCGCTCCCCTTTGCAATAATTTTTTGCTTTCGACGCCCATGGAGGTGTCTGATTGAAGACTTACACTGGCACCTGATAGATAATAACGTGGATGAAAGATGTTATTGGCGTATCCTAAAAGAAAACGATAAATTACACGGCGCGAAAAAATTTTAAAGTAACTCACAATAATTTTTTTTCGGAGTGGGCGGTGACGATACACCGGTACAGCATCGTTATTCGCTGCCCAGTCATCTTAAACGGACGAATATCTTTGCTAAGGGCGAAAACTATTAGAGAAACTCATACTACATATGTTCTGCTTAGAAAACGCCAGCGAAATACAACACTGAAACAACAACAGTGGTATGTGATAGTATAAAATTTGAAAATCTCATTCCTGAGAGTTGTGACTTGATTCATGTTCAGTGGAGCAGAAAATCCATCATACCCAACTACTTTCTCTACCCTCATCCACCGCTTCATATTTTGAACCGATGAAAATAAATTATAATCTCGATCAATCTGTATAAACGAAAAACAAAAGTCTTGAATAAATATTCTGAAACGGCTATCTATTTACGTATAGTTCTAAATTGCAAAGCGAAGCACGCTGTGGTTATTAAATCTTTTGCTGTTATAGGAAATTGAGTTTTTTTACAAGAATATACCACGACTGAGCTCAAAAGATTTGTAGCTTAGTTTTCTATTGGCTCTTAATTTAGGCTTCGTTCATTATGGAAAGCAACAGGAAGATTTTGTAAAACGCTGAATCTGCGATTTATACTCTTAGCCCCAGTTGCTTGTATACCCAAAGGCTATTAAACCGTATTGCAATCTCAACACGTTAAGCCAAAAAAAGCCTGTGCAAGTCTACGGTTCATACTTTCTGTTCATTCAAATACGAGCTACTAACTTGACCTAACATCTCATTTACCAAAAAAATAAAAAAACGAAAAGTAGTTGAAGAAAAGTTAGTTTTCACTTCATCATTGTATAGCCAAAATCTAACTGACTGAATACCTGCAAGCTAGTTTTAGAAAACCAGTTTTTCACCTGTTCATCAGTACTTTTCAGTACACCCAAAATACGTATGCGAATCGCAGGTGTATTTTCTATTGTTGTGATAAAATTTTAGGCCAAGAACACTTCTCTTATTAAATCTCGTTCAAAACAATATAACTGGCACGTACAACAGCGATTACAAAATCATTCCAAAAATCCCGGCCTAGACAAGCTTAATTTGTTTTTCACCAGTGTGTCTCGGTCGTAGCGTCTTTTACAAAATAAATTATAATGGCAACAAAAGAAAATAACAACTTTAAAACTGCTACTCAAAACTGACTGAAGTAAAAAAAGTCAATATAACAATAAAGACAAGAGGATTTCCTTTTCGCCGCTACAAGTATTTATCAAGTAAAGTTCCCAGTATGGACTAAAACCGAACTATGCTAAAAACAAAACCTCTTCTTCTCAAAACTACTAGTCGCTTTTGCCAGCCCTCTTGTTTTTGAGGAGATTGTTGATGCCGCCATTCTATTCCTACTTGTCATGTTTACCGGTTAGAAGGAATAGGGAAGGTTCATCCGGGTTATTGGCGGTCTGGAACTCATCCCTCAACCGGAACCTCCAACATTCCTCCAGGTCAAGTCTCACAACTTCCTGTCTTAACTTATTCCTGTCTCGGCACACCAGACACAGCCTCGCACCGGAAGTAAACTGAAACTGCTGCAAAAACTGCGCAGTCACTTTTTGTTCACAGAAAAACAACAAAAGCCCGCTGTACTTAGTTGCCGGTTTCTCAGCGGTCTTTGATCTTGATTTACGCTCGTCATCAGCGAGGCTGGAGCTAACATATTCTACCAAAATTTTGGGCCCCAAGTTTACGTAGCAGTCTACAACAAGGACTGGGTTGTTTGGTTTGCCTGCTGCAGTTGGAAAAAGTCGACTGGAGCCCGCGTTCGCAAGGTACAGCTCAAGCAAATAATGAGCGGGAACTGAGAAGAAGTGTGTGTCTTCACGGTCGGGCGCGTTCACCAATTTGCTATACTCGCTAGGCTCGACTAATTTAGGGGGTTGGGCCAAATCTTCAGTACCACTGGCCTGTTGAAGCCTAAAAACAGTCTTGCCTCCAGTGGGGATGAACTTTTTGAAAAATGCGTAATGATTCAGACGGCAAGTCACGATGCCAACACTTTCTACTCTCAGGATAAAATCCACCTCTTCGAAGGTGAATCTTGAGCAGTCGTACTGCACTTGCTGCAACAGAGATACATTGAGAAGAACGAACGAGTTGAGGACGCTACGTGCAAACGACGCCTTCTGAAGCGGCCCAGCACGTTTGCTGCTGTACTGCCTTAAGCCGACAAGACCAAAGCTCAGTAGATTGGGGATAGACTCGACGTCTTCAAGGACACTACGTAATGACGTGTATCCGTAGTAAGCTTTCGTTTCACTTTCTCCTTCCTCGTTTTTCCTGCAAAGAATTCAAGTGAAAATGACATCATGAACCAAAACATTATTTTAAGAATTAGTTTGATAATTATGTTAGCTATACCGCATAAAATATTCCTGGAAATTGGAAAACACAAGTATTGTACATGCATACTTAAAGTAACTTGCAGCCGCTAAAACAGGGCACTAGGTCACATGGGAAGCGTGCATCATCCTTTACATGGACCTTGAAAAGAATTAGTGCTCGCATGTGCAGTACGAGGGACTTTTATCGCCGCATCAGTGGTGCGTTTAAACGTGACTTCATGGGGTTAACTTAGCTGTCTGGCTGTCCCGTGCTGACAGGGCCCACTCTTCACTGCTGCTAACAATCAGACTCGCTATTTTGTAGGTGTGAAAAGGCAATGTCCGCCAAAATTACTGGCGGCAAGTTCTTGTAAGCACGTATGTACAGTTAGGTATCTTTTCAAGCAACATCCAATAAGTGTTGCATTTAAAGCTGAGAGATGACATTAAAGAATTTTCGAAGGACTATGACGTTTGTTTGCAAAATGTGAATAAAATTTTCTGTGGCAGGAATAAAAGAAAAATGCATCAACTAAACTGTACCTTGTCTAAAGTTAGAGCGTTTTCAACTTTCTAACTTTTCTTAAATAACTTGCACAAAGTAAGATATCTGCATAGTTATGAAAAATGGGCACAACCATAACAAAACAAAATTTTTAAAGCGAAAAAAGGTCGGAGTCTAGCTGGGAGTATTTACAAACAAAACCGGGCATTTGTCGTGTTTGGAGCTGAAATGGTTAACTTACTTCATGTTTCCTTGCAGCAGGTTCTGCCACATGACACACGAATCATCCATCATCAAAATAAAAGGCCAAACATCTTCACCGAGTTTGCCCTCCACCCCTTGCCGCTTTCGTTCGGCCAAATAGTTCTCAGTCGCAAACTCCTTCAACGAAGAAGATTCATTTTTTTAAATGCTCATCATTTAAAAGTAAGAAGAACATTGTTCCAGCAGAAGAACATACATTTAAGCATAGTAAACATTTATTTTGTTTCTTCTGCCACTGATTCGAATTAGAAACTGCTATAAACTTTATAAGGAAATGAAAATTTCTAGTCATCCAGTTGGAATATATATAAAATAATGCAATTAAAAATCTCTTATTGGATAATGTTTGATGGCCGAAACGTCGTGTCTCCGATGTTCAAGCATTATCCAGTAAGAGATTTTTAATTGCATTATTTTATGCTATAAACTTTCTTATACAAACTAAATACAAATCTAAACAACTTGCCATAAACTCTTTATACAATAGCAACATAATTAAGGTTACCGCTCTATCACACCAAACATTTTCTCGTCCTAAAAAGGAACCAAGTTAACTAACCTTCATATAGAAGCGAGCAGCACCCAGTCCCTCACGGTCACAAGAGACTGGTAGACCTACAATCACGTGATTGGGCCAAGCTTTATGATAGTACGGTACTTCGCACTGCTTGACAAACACGAGGTGCACGTGGTTCTGACCGTCCATAGCATGATACAAGTTCAGCAAGCCTGTATTAATATTGCATAAAATTCACGGCTGAATCTGCTTTCAAAGCTTGAACGCAATAAACCTAATAGTTCTAAATTCTTAACATTTCAGTGGAGTACCACTTCAACCGAGTTTGGAATAATCTGTGTCTCAAAAAACTTGTCTCCCTATAATTTATAAGTCATAATCACCACACATCATTTTCATCACCACTATCATCCTGGTCAGCATGCCATTACAAGACTCGCCATCATCTTTATCATCTTACCATTGTCATTTTCATCAACATTATCACTATCGCCTTGACACCATCACAAATCTCATCATCATCATTATCACCTTACCACTGTAATTTTCATTAACATCATCGCCATTGTTTAGACACCATCACAAGCCTCGTCATCATCTTTATCATCTTACCACTGTAATTTTCATTAACATTATCGCCATTGTCTAGACACCATCACAAGCCTCGTCATCATATTTATCATCTTACCATTTTCATTTTTATCAACATGATCGTACCAATACAAACATCACCATCATTATGGGGTTCTTTTCACTCACCAGCTTCATGCCTTCCTGTACTAGGCGTCATGATTGGGGTCTTCACACCCAAATCTTCCTTCTTGGAGTTCTCAGTTTTCAACAGTTTTACACTTTCCTCTGGCCCTCCTTTCAACACACGGGGCAGCCTCAGGCCCTGAAGTTGTCCATCCTCTGAGAAAGTGAACAGCGCCTCGCATGTGGGTGGTATCACAAACTGGAGGGTTTGGTCGTTCTTCAGCCTGTAGGGGTAACACAACGCAGCACTAGGGCCCATACCCTCACGGTAGTGCTTGCAGCTGTCACAATGGTGGCACGTATCACAGGCCGAACAAGGCCCGAGGGTAACGGAAGCCAAAGATCGCTTAAGCGGCCGCTTCTCCGAACCTTTTCTCGCAGGTACTTCTTTATCAGAATCTGTTTTGACTTCACACTTTTTGAGTGGCAGTCTCACTCTACTGGCATTGGAATATCTGTACACACAAAAGCAAATAGTCTTAGGATTTGAAGCTTATTAGTTCATTAACACAACTCGATGTTAGATAAGTCAGTACGAAAAGGGAAGTTTAAGTCCATAAAATATGAAAACAGATGAGTAAGTCCTAAAGAACCACAATTGTCCTCAGATAAGTCAGCACTGAATACGAATTATCAACCGAGAGTTGGTTTTTACAGAGAAATCTCAGACCGACGTCAATATACGAGGCCGAGGCCTGAGATTTCCTTGTAACAACCGAACGGGCAAGAATAATAGTAAGGGTGCTTGGGACTTTCAGCGCTCAAAAAAGTACAACACAATAAAAAAAAACACCAAAAAAGAAATTTTCAAAATCCACTCATGCGCTAGAGGTCACGAGGTTGTGTTGACTGAAATAAGCTAATCTGGTGAGGCAAGCGAAACCACGGGAAGCGCTTCTTTTCTTTAACAATGTGACAACTTTTGTCTTTGTCGAATGTTCAACAAGTTTGTCTTTTGTCTTTGTTACGTCAATCAGAGCGCACGTACTAAGAAATTTCATGACCGTTAGTACAAGAAAACCTTGCCCGGTTAGTACAAGAAACTCTTGCCTGCTCAGCAGCCAATCAGAACGCACGTAATAAGAAATGTCATGATCGATAGTACAAAAAAATCTTGCCCGCTCAGCAGCCAATCATAGCGCACGTACTAAAAAATTTCATGACCGTTAGAACAAGAAAACCTTGTCCGCTCAGCAACCAATCTGGGCGCACGTAGTATCAGAACAAAAGGAAGTTTAAGCTCATACCTGTCCTCAGATAGGTCAGCACTGAAAGGAAGTTTAGCGATTTCATCAAACTTGGGCCACAAGCTTTTTGAACCTGTCTGCTGCCCGGTAGAAGTCTTAACTGCTGTAGACTCGTTGACTACCCCGATACTCTCATCGTAAACGTCAACGTTCTGCAGTTTGAGTAACATCCGCTGAAGGAGTCTGGTGAACTGGAGATAGGAACCAGTCTTTCCAACCTTAATGGAAAAGGGAAGAAACATGGATCCGTCAGCTTAACTTTCAGTCCTTTCAGTCCCAGGCAGTTATCAGAGTCTTACTCCTCCTTAACCCATAACACATCCAAAATGAGACATCTGGTTAGGAGAAAACAAGAATTGATCGAACTGCGAACTATTGAAGGTGAGAATCAAAATTCTCCCAAACTTGTTCATGAAAAGTAAAGGTTCTTATTTGTAGAATTAACAATACAATTAGTGTTACAAAATTTTGGAATAAACTATTATGAATTTCGTAAGCTATAATGGCATTTTTCTGAAACAAATAAATCCCTTTAAAAATCGAAACTGTTGAAGGCAGTTATACCCTTTCAATGTTCAAGTAATACATTTCTTCACTATTAGAAAGAGTAACTTACAGTAGCAACTAAAAACCTCCCTGACAACCAAAACAAGCATAGACTTAGTGCGAGGAGAGAAAATCTAAGTTCCAGATGCGAACCGAATTTAAAACCTTCTTTCCTTACACCTCGAACTTAAATTGTTACTGAAGCCATTTTGTCATTGGTATTTTTATAGCTCTAAGGGTTTTTCTAACATTTCTACTCAACTGTAAACGGATAAAAATACTAACCTGACCATTTTCAGCTTATATCTATAAATAGTGCATTCAGTGCGAACAAAATTCAAAACTTATAACGACGATTAATGACGTCACATGGTTTGAAAGGACTGCTCTATACTAGCGTTCACAGTGAACTTGTAAGGTTTTTTGCTCAAACACTGAGACAGCAGCCAGCAAACTTCGCCGAGGTCATATAAGATTGACCGGCAAAAAGAGATTGATCTCCCGCCTAAAAGAGCTTAAAAAGTTTAAAAGCTTTGGTGCTAAAATAGGCCTGGTGTCTTCGTAAATTCTCCGCGACATTTATCTTAAAAACCGGTAACAAATGTCTAAGCGAAAACTATACTGGACAAATTATCTTGCTTCAGTAACGCTTTAAAGATTTCCAGGTTTAAAAGAAATGGAGTTCTTAAAGAAAAATTAAAGAACTAATAACAGGTTATCCCCTCCACATGCATGTTGTAAATTGGTGTACTAACCTGCGGGGGTCCGCTGAAAAGCAAGGCTCTTGGGTGGTAATTAGCAGTTCTCTCTCTTGCGGCATTCTTGTCACCGTTGGAGTTCATTGCTGCAACCATTTCTGTGTCCGAGTCTGAGCTTGTTGCTTGAGCCCCAGTAGGTTTTTGGGAAAACATGACTGAGCAACAGATGAAAAAAAACAAAACCTTATTAGAACAAAGCTGAAGTTTTTCAGACTTGAGTCTGTCTGTCTTATAATCCATCCAAGCACCTTTCATACCACTACTATTACCACAGTTAATTTACGACGTAACAATATTGAAGGTTACCATTTAGAAAGAGTGCGCAATTCCTGAGAAAGAGAAAGTGCGAGTAAAAGAAAGACAAACTGATAGACAAACAGGCAGACCGGCAGACTGACTGACAGACAGACTGACTGACTGACAGACAGACTGACTGAAAGGTAGAGAGAAAGACTGACAGGCAGACAGACTGACAGGTAGACAGACAGAAACAAAGAGATCATCGAATAAACAGCGTAATACTGTACTTAGGCAGTCGAGTTTGCAGCTAGTTTCGTCACCTTGTCTTGTTGATTGCCAGCTTTTGTTTGCTGTTGCCTTCTTTGCTTCAACGTCCGTTTCAATACTGAAAGAAGGTACAATCTTTCCATCTACGACAGATTTGCTGTTGTTTTCTTGGGGTAATGCAGCTCCACCTGAAAAACAACAAGGCGCCTTAACAATAACTCAACAGTGGCGGCTCGACTGTAATGGATAGTTAACGACGAATGTATATTTTCGAAAATGGATAAAAATTGTTGTATGGTGCAAGGCTGAGTTTACAAAACTGAAGCCACAATTGTCCCCCTTTTAACAATGTTAGGTCTAATATTACTAACTGATGGCAGCTGTACGTGTCCTGTTGCCCGTTGTCGCTCTACATAATCCGTTTTGTCTGAACAAAATGGTTGTCCTACAAAATGAGCGCATTTAAAGACTGGCCATCCAACGGCTACAACAGAATGGAATTTTAGAACTTTTGCTTATATTCTGCATTCACAACCCGCAATTGACATTATTTTGAAAACTACTATTAAGCCATAAAACTATTTGCCATTGGAGTTTACGTGGTACAAAGTTCGATATACAGGAACGATTAAAGTATTACCAAGTGCAAGAGAAAACAACATAAAAAATGAGGACATCGCGCTTTACTGGTTAATGAAGCTTTGCCTTGAGAGTCACCCGTATTCTGTTGTTCTACTGTAGGGCGAGATTTGTATCACGTGTATCTTGACCTACAAACCCAATTTCCTCGTAACAACTGCAACAAGCCTTAGTTTTAGTCACTGTGCCACTCTGAAAACTGTGGTCAAAAAATGAATAGCAAGGTACAAACCTGTTGACTGTTTGGATGACTCTGACATCGTTTCTACAGCCGGCATGCCATCCTCTTCGATAACATCTGTTAAAACATAGTTATCAGAAACTGAAGATCGAGCAAACACGTATCATCCTAATTACATTATTTTGCGTTAGAGTAGACAATATAAAGAACGTATAATCTTTTTCTCGGTAACGAATTCCAATGATTTTACAACTCAAGAGATTGTCACGAACAAACCAAATTTTTAAAAACTCGTTTTACAAGAAGAGCTTCAAAGAAATGCAATCGCCAAATATTGTTTCGAATTTATGAAATATTTCAAAACTAGATGATTGTCAAGTTTAAAAGGGTTCCAGGAAACCACGTTAGAACCAAGGATACGGTGCATAAACCTTTATTTCAAAGTGAGAAAATGTCTCCCCGACAAGAAACTGTCCTCATACTTACTGCCTACAACCAACACTCACTTCACCACTCACTCCCCCTTAGGCCAGCATGCGCTATACCCAAACTGCAGCGTAACCGGCCTACAATCGCCAAACAGTCGGTTTATACTTCTGAAAACATTAACTTAGGACTACCACATTCTCTTGCAATTTTTACTCACTCCTTGCGCTAAAAAATCAGTCACTGGAATAAACAGCAAGTGATAGATAACGTTAACAACTTACATGAAATAATTCAATTTAATAGAATTTCGGGTAAAAAATAAGTTGACAACAGCGATACAAAAATATTGGTATCTCTACCATTTTTCGTACCCCACCCTACCAAAATTTTCTATTATATTTAGCTGACCAAACTTAAATTAATTCAGATGACAAATTTAGGCCGTTTAACGACAATTGTAATCTTTTTAAGATGTCTACAGATCCATGGTCTTTAAAATAGCACTATCAAGGAAATGGATTCACTGCAGGTCGAGTCGTATTTGATAAGGAATTACTACTACAAACTTACACCGTATAACTTGTCGAAATTCATAGTTTGAAAGTAAGTTGAAAGGCTTAACGTTTACTAGAGAAGAAGCAAAATCGACATTTGTTCATTCATATATGATATCATCATACCACTCGGAGTGACACAAAGTGTCATGGGTGCATAAACTATATAACGTAATTCTAGTGTGAAGTGCAACTGGGTCTACCCAATTAAGGCCCTCTGGTTCAGTGGTGCCTAATCTCCTAATCCAGATAGTTTTCAATTCAGTTAATTTATCAGGAAGAGTTTTACTTAAAACAATGACTGATTGGATTTGTTAGCCTATTGTAGACAAAAACACAAGACACATGTATTATTATTAACCTCTTATCAACATACATAACCGTTAGCATAGCCTGTTAGATTATTATAGGTAAAAACACTAAACATACACTATTATTAACACATCATTCACAAACATAGCCATTAACACAACCTGTTAGCCTATCGTAGGTTAAGAAACAAGGCACATAACATTATTTCAAACATACATAATCATTATTACAGTCTGTTAACTTCTTGTAGGTAAAGAAGTTAACCATTCAGACTTAATTCTTAAATTAAACCACAGCTTTGTGCAACAACAAACAGACGCAGTTAATTTCTTATGTTCCTCTTTCATGTTTTACCGAACCAGTTTTCATTTTCTCCAACCGACTCTTTTAACTACCCAAATTCAAATTGTATAGTCAGATCTTAAAACTTAACAAAATTTAGAAGTAATTTGCCGTGTGCATGATACATTGAAACCAATACTGCACAAAGATACATTAATTTCATGGGCTTTTACACAGGGTAAACTGAGCAACTTTGTATGCTTGAAAGCAGAACATCGAGACAAAAATATCAAAAATGCATCCAATTTCTTAAAATCAAACTTATTAGCACATGCAGTATCCTAAACAAGAGGTTCTGCACAAACAGGTATGCAGAGGCTTTTCAAGATGAATTACCAGGAATGTCCGGGCTTATTACTATCCCACTGGCACTGCGTGTTTCTATGACGGTCCCAGAATTCTGTTCAGAACTGGTCGCCACATTCTTTGGCTTTGGTTCAGTCCACTGACGATAATAGAGCGATTGTTGAGCAGGATTTGTGGTAACCAGGTGTGGACGGCCGTGCCCCACCCATCGAGTTTGTGGTGTTGTGGCAAGAAGCAAGTGCTTGGGATAGCCATAAAAATCTGTCTGGAAAGCTTTGAAGGCAGAGCGCGAGATTAATATGACAGGAAGGGGGTAGTTTGAGGAGTAGTGACTTGTCTTGGTGACAGTGCTACCCACTGAGGCCTCACTACCGCTGTCATCTTTGCCTTGTTCACCATCACTGGATTTGTCTGCCGTTTCTTCTCTTTGTAAAGGTCCCTGATTGTTGTCACCAGTAACACTGCGCACCCCAGCAGTCGTTGCCCCTCCTGCACCAGAACCAGTGCCAATATAGCAAGCTATTGCACTGAACTCGAGTTCCAAAGAAGATCGGTACAGAAAGCCGCGGTCTATCAAGCGCAAGTCAATATACTTCAAGGACCTGGCAAAGACATAATCTATTAAGCGTAGCCATGACCTATTATTTCTATCACAAACTCCAAGCTGACGAATTTATTCATCTGACCACTTGCTTTCAGATAAATGATTTACTTTCAAGCAAATTAAACATGAATTATTAGTATGAAAAAAATAATAATTTCAAAATTACTATAACACTAGTCACTGCAAGTGTTGCAAAATTAGGTTAATCAGTATTGTAGCCATTCCGCAAAAAAGAAATTTCAACGTGTACCAATATGTTCAACCGACAGAAAAAAAATTCAAAATTGTCCTTTTTTATTGCTTGCAGATGTCGCAGACATCATCAACACCTTCTGGGTTGAAACTTATTAAAGAAGAAATATCTCTTCAGGCGCACCAAGGTACTTCAAAGCATAAATGCTGTCTGCAAGCTATAAAAAGTCAAACATCAGTAACTTTGGTAAGACAACAAAGTTTGTTGAACGTATTACTATTAGCACTGCTTTCAACACACATCAAGAATTTCACATAAATTTTGCAAAGCTTGCAAAACGCCGTCTCACCTTGGGAATGTTTCACCTGTACGTTCCCGGCCACTTAACAACACAATGCACGGAAGGTCCAGCAGATCCTGGTAGCATTCCGGTACCCAGTCATCCGTAGACGGTCCTGGCGGAAGGCCTGCACAAACAGTGGTAAAACCTGTTCAACGAAAGTCCCGCCATGCTTATTTGAGGGTGATAATGATGGTAACAAATAAGATGGTGACAAACAGTTACAATGGTGTGATTACGTAGGTCATAATTTGAACTTAAAATTTTAAGAAACACTTTTAAAAGCTTTCAGATCTCACTGGTCAAAGGTTGCAGTTTGTAAACAACATTGTCTGTGTTTCTAACCAGCTCAATTATTTCATATCCAAATAACTTTTCGCTATTTTTAAGGCTGTATTTAACAGAAAAGCTAATGATGAAAACAATGTGGTGATATTTTATCAACAAGGATATAGTCAACGTTTGGCCCCAGTTGTTCAAAAAGTGGATAATCTATTCGCTGGATAAAGCACACTACTAATTCACTGCTAAATAAATGATTGCTTCAGTCTTTGTCGCTTTTCTATCTTTGGCTGTTAAGTGAATGAAAAACCTTGATTAGAGTATTACGACTGAGAATCATTAGCACCTATCTGGCAGACAGCTCGATTACCGTTCAAACAACTGGAGCCTGCATGAACACATACTAACCACGGTGCATCCTCCACATCCTAAGTCTCATCAAGAAATACTCCTCCACCTCAAACTCTCCCTTGCCGCTGTCATGGACGATAGCAAATCGATATTGGAACCCCAGCCTTGAACACAAATAAGCACAGTGTAAATACTAACTTGGCTTCAAGTAGTACCATACCTGTTTTATTGACTTGTAAACCACAGCACCTTCTGTCAGTATTTATTTCTTGGCAGAAGTCAGTTAGTTATTAGTAAATAAACAATAATGCCTGCATCACATGTTTTGAATACAATGCCTGACTTCAACTTGTTAAGCGAAATTTACAATAATTATTGTGTCAATGATTTGTGCATCAGATCAACTAAAAACTCAGTCTTTGCAGACCGTAAAAAATAAATCTTTCGTCTTTTATCTATATTTTTTGACGTTCAACTAGTCATTACCTGTCTCTGGTATTCTTCAATGTTTCATAAGCTAAAGTTGCCAACTCAGAAGATGGAATTCTGATAACAAGCATTATGCCACTTCCATCGGCATTCCTGACAGGTGCTTCCATGATCTCTCGCATTATCTGCAATGTCTTGAGAGAGCAGTGAGGTTCAGCAGGCTTGATGCCAGCTGTCCACATGATTGACGCTGCATAATGCCGGATCAGAAGGTAGCACCGAAGTACACTAACATCAACATCCTCAGCAGTTCTACATGGAGGAGAAAAGATAAGAGAGAGAGGCAGATGGTCAAATTGGGTTTTATCAATGCACTATGCAACTTACATATCTATGTTAAACTTACAATCCTTGCTTCTTGCAAACTTATAAAAATTACTAAAACCTTTTTGACAGTTCCCTTTTTCAACTGAAACTAAAAAAGTGGCGGAAAGCGTCACAAAAAGAGTATATGTATGTTATTACAATGCTGAGTTGATGAACAGAAAGAGAAGAAAAAGCGGACAATCAACAAAAAATCAATTAAAAGGTAGATACGAAATTTGCATTAGGCTAGATCAGACAGAAACAGAGCGCACTGAAAATAGAACTCACCGGGATTTACAACAAGAAGAATATAAGAGATATATTTAGAGTTACTAGCTATCATATCTAGTTTGCTAAAGGTCTGCACTGCCACCTTACCTACTTGTACGCAGAGCCATTCTTTCAAAAGCATCATCTTGTCTAATGAGAGGAAACTGGTGTGTCCATTTGATAGAGTCACAATACTCCTTCATTCCAAAGTACATGCTGTCTGTCTCGTCAACAAAACTATCATCCTCTTCTGTGTCAGTCAAAAACTCTACAGAGATGTAAAAACAAAAGGACAATCAAATCATCAGGCAACAGTAAGTGGAACGATTTTTGGCTAAATTTCCTCAATTAAAAACAAAAATACACGTATTACCAGCTTTGGAAAACGTTTCTTTTTATCTTTGAAAGCTTGGTATAATTGATCAACTCTCATTTTTTCTTCACGAAATGTATCATTTTTATCAGTTATGCAAGGAAAGTTAGAGTTGATAAACTGGCTTAGGATGAAAAAGTTTTAATCATCAACACTGTTATTTATACAGAATTACAGTACTCACTAGTGGAAAGCCAAAACTAGTACAAATTATCTACTTACCAGATGAAGGTCTTGTCTCTGTCCAATACACCTCGTTTTCTGGGTCAATAAAGGAACAGTTGGTCTGGAACAAATAAGGCGTGGCAGTGACAAACAGTGGGATCACGTTACAGGCTTCTATGATATTCCTGTAATAAGGTAGATCTAGCACTCCTCGAGGGCTGGAATAGAACTGCACTTGATCAAATATGAGAATAAACAGTGTAGCAGGCTGCCTCTCAATCTTATCAAGAAAAGCCTTGACTTTGTCAACACTGTCCTCTGTATCATGCTGAATGATGTACTTCTTTGCTGTTGAGACCTGATTAGCCAAAGATTCGCTTTCCAGTCCAAGGTCAAGCAGCAGACCAGATTCTGCAAGTCTTCTAGCAGTCTGGTTAAACAATGTTGTGACACAAGGTACAACAGTAGCAACATTTACTTTGGTGTACTTATTTAGATCCAAAATGGTCGAGTTCTCTGCAACTGTGCACACTTGATTAAGAAGTTGCTTGGCCATAACATTCTGAGTTGCATATATTGCTGACTGGCTCTGCTTCCAGTAGTGTTTGCCAGTACCATGAATCTTGGGTTCTAGTTTAACAGCTTCTTCAGCTAGTACTTTCATTCTTGGGAAACCATTGAAAGGGATGTACACCAACTGACCGTAGCCCATGACTTCTTCAAAGTTGCTTACCATCTGCTCCAACGCATCACTAGAAAGTCTAAACAACTGTTCCAATTTTGCTATGTTGTCTGTGATTCTTGCACCAACTGGGTGTCCGATCATTGCTTCGTGGAGGTATTTTGCTTGGCTAAGGCTGGTTACAAGCATGCAAAACTCTGGTGTCTTCTGCTGTGAGATTGACAAAACGAAGATAAATTCCGGTATTGGCACTTTTGGGAATTTATAATGGTTGTATTTATGAATCTCATAAACAAACTTCAAAGCTCTAATGATGGCGTTGTCCAAAGAAATCGGCGAAGCCACAACCTTGACTCTGCCCTTAGAGGGAGTAGCAGCAAGATTGGCCAAGGTTGGTAGCTGGACATGGGTAAGAATGTTACTATGAGCAGCCAGATTTGGTTGTTGGAAACTTGCTGACAGCTCTAGTTGTGCATCCTGAAGAAGGGATTCTATGTCCTCTCTACTTAAGCGATCATCTTCAACTAGCTGTGAAAAGTATTGAATGGTTAAAAGGATGGCCATTGGAGTTGTAAGGAGTGAAGGACTGCCATTGGGGTTACTCTTGTTTATTGGTCCTGAGCCCCACGAGGGAGAGTCGGCTGGAGAATGAAGACTGGAAGGGTACGAGCCAGTCATGCCACTAGCCTGATCATGATCAGAGACTAAGGGAGGGTCAAAACAGCCAACAAGTAGATCACTGATGATTATGTCTTCAATACTGCAAGGGATGTTAGGAATTGAATGTTGGCAGAGGAGAAGAACAGGACAGACACCACAGGCTGCTGCTAGCCATGGCTTCGAAGGCAACTCGCCACTGTCACCACTCTGACCTGGGGATTGTGGGTCCTCATCATCTGCATCATCAACACGAGTATTTGCTCAATTTTTACAGTTAAACATTAAAGTTTTTTGAGTTCAGACTATTTGAAAACAAGCAACTTAAGCATTATACGTAAACACTTACAGAACCATAATTTGAGAAGCATGGTGGAAGTCTTTCAATAACAAAGGTGGTCTAAGTTAGCCCCCGGCAAAGGCTTATTGAAATTAATAAAGCTAGGTTCGCAATTAGCTGACAACCTTAAGGTGATAAGACGTAGTAGCAGCTCAACTACTGGTCTTGGGGACTTAAGACAATCAAGCCGACAACTGGCCTAGAGTAAGGAATTGGGGGGGGGGGGATAGGAGTCAATATCAAAACTTGCAGGAGCACTGATCTGAAGGTATTACCACAAACTGATCAATCACTGCCCTGACGGTGTATGACATTCTCATCAATATACAAAAAACAACGGAAATAACCCTGAACTGTTGACTCCTTTAGCATCTGTTTCTCATCACTGTCAATCACCCCTAAGACATGGAGTTGGTAAACTCTCGTAAGTTTTGTACATAAAATATGTGATAAATTTGTAGAAGTGAACAGAGTAGAGAGCAGAGTCACATGTGAGTCTCTGTAGCTCAGTGGGTGGAGCATCTGCCCATTAACAAGGTTGTAGGTTTGATTTCCGTCAGTAACTCAGAGTTGTTTTCTGAGCTTTCAACTTGTGAATCAATAATTTCTTCAGCTGATTTGTTCAAATGTTGAGTGATAGGCTTACCACTGTTCACTATAGTCACTCCTCCCTCCGAAGATCCAGATTCCCATTGTCTTTTCCTCTTTGAAGGTGGGAAGTATGGCATATGAGAGGGGAATGGTGTACCATCATAGGCATACTGTGGAGAATGGGTGTGGAGTGGAGCTGCACTCCCTCTCTCAAAAGATGGTGGGGGCATTTGGGTGACGTCTGCTATTGGGTATCTAGGATTGGGAAGAACTTGTGGTGGTCCTGGGGATAAGTTAAGCAAGGTTATCAAAACATTACTAATAAATTTATAAAAACCTTACACAGCTCAGCAAGAACACCTTCCAACCCATAATATTGAGTAGATTCTAATTTAGAAGGCTATTTTTTTACTAAAGCCTATTATGTGCCTTTTAACTTTTGAGTAACTTTTTAAAGGGTTTATGTACAAAGTATATGAGAAAATAAAATTATTGACAAAATCTTAATGATGATCAACTCTTTCTTTTTCTGTATAGTTTATATCTGAAATGAATTTTTCTTGTAATGAACAATGATTGGCAAGGAGTTGGAATGGAAACAAGAGACATAAATTCCTTGTATGGACTTGGAGTTGTTTATTCTATTGATTTGTAAAGCTCTTTTGTGATTATGGTACTTAGTAATGTACCACATATACTCGTATACAAGTCGAGTGTGTGTATAAGTCGAACCCTATTTTTGAAGCCAAAAATACAAACTTTTTTAGAAAAAGTTTGGTTTTTTAGTTTTCATCAGTTAAATAAAATAAACAGACGATCTGGAATTCAAGGATAAAGTTAAATAAATTTTGAAAACAAATGAATAGCCCCGATATCCGTATTTACTAAACTCTAAAACTAAGTCCAAAACAAAAAAAATAGCCCCGATATCTGTATTTGCTTAACTCTAAAGCTAAGTTCAAAACTATGAAGTAGTGGTCATTTCTTTTCTTGTATTTGGTGGCTCCTAAAGAAGCCGTTTGTTTGTTTTTTTCATCGGTGCCAAACTTCCGGATTGTTGGAGTTGTCAGACGCAAACTTGACCACTTGCAACTTGAAACTCACAGAATATTTCATTCGTTTCACCTTCGAAAATATTCTTCTACATGTAACGCAAGCTAAGAAAACTAATCGAGAAGTTAGACACTTAGCCTTACCAGTTATGGTAAATCATTTTATTTATACTCAACGTGCTGATCGAAAATCCCATACTCGAACGTCTGAGGAAACTTGTTCGCTTTCTTTCGGATCGAATTTCTTTCTGACTTTTTATTTTGATTTATGATCAAACAAAATGGTTTTTAAAAGGACCAGACAATATTCTGATGTCTGGTTATGGAAATAAATGTCAGAATGTGGTCAGAAGGAAGTTAAATAAATGATAAATCAAACTCGCTGGTGAGAGAATTTGATCAGTCCATCGAGTCGTACAGGAAATGTGAGTTCGCTTGTAAATACTAATTCATTTGCATCAGCACTCTTTGGACCAAAAAAGGAATATTAAGGCAGTGGAACATAAAATTTAATGAAGTGTGTGGGGAAAGATTTATGGGAAGGTTCGAGTTTATCGCTTCAAATTTTATGGCAGTTCATAATCATAGATTCATGGGTTCAAACAATAATAAACTTATCATGCCAACAGTGCGTGACTTGATGATTGTTTCACAGTACAGTTTAATTCAAAATAAATCTACCTTGGGGATTTATCATCCAAATTATTTACTTAACTCCATAACTTTGGCAGTTTTTGGTGATTCAGAAGGTATGTCTTGTGTTCTCCCGAATATAAGTCGAGGTCAATTTTTTGAGCCCATTTTCACATTCAAAAAATTCGACTTGGATATGAGTATATACAGTATATAATTGTTTAAGTGGCAAGGTTTGCCACCATGGTTCTGGTTTCACAGTTACTTTAATTTTTGCTATATATTTTTACCATGTATTTGTCAGCAAATGAAAATATATTTTGACAGCTGGAGCTGAACTGCCACTGTAAATGTTGCATTGTGTTCTATTGTATGTACTTGAGGGAAATATTAGGAACTGTTACTGACAATAATTAATATTTTACTATTATCAACTTTATACTGCATAAAACCCATAACATAATATCATGTTATTCATTATTGTTTTAAATCAAAATGTAGGAGTATTCTTGTAACTGATGGATGAAAAAAAGCTAGCTGGCTGGCTGCCAAATGAGCTGCCGCTTTCAGTGCTTTTAGACCCCTCTAAAAATTGCAAAATCACTACTAACTAGAACAGAAGAAAATTAATCCTAACTCAAAAATTCTGTTAGCTTCCACATGCTAAGCAAAAAATATCATAATTGTGTTGAAGAAGTTATAGTTTTAGTTTGTAAAAATTAAACAATTAAATATAGCACTGTTTAAATTGCAGTTGGTGACCTTGATGGCACTGTGATCTAGGGTTTAAGGGGACAGTGCATAGCTCAGGAACCACAAATGTGATTGCAACTAAAGCACTTATTCTTGTAAAGTCCTTTAAATAAAGTTGACTTAATGCTACTATAAGTTTTGTAAGGACAAGTTAGATGTTGAGTATAAACTGGCTGATCAGGAATACACAGTACATACCTGATGTTGCACTTGCTACTGACTGGTCACTGGGAATTTCTGACTTTGACCCATGACTGAATGATGAAAATGGATTATCCATTGGATAAACCCTCTTCTTTCCCTCTGAAAGTAAAATAATGCATTCAATTCAATTCAATTCAATTCAATTCAATTCATTTTATTCAGTACCTTTTGACAACAAATTTTTGCTTAGAATATTAATTACAAATCAGAATAGTTGGTACCCAGCCAACTGCAATAACTTGAGGCTATCCTAGGCAGTTGGCTGAATAATTTACAATTTTTGTTTTCAAGGCGTAATAATTTACAATTTTTGTTTTCAAGGCGTAAGCTCTGTAAGTATCAAGGCGAAATAAATCAGACGAGATATTGATGTGATTGTAAGACTACAATGTTTCTATCTATATTATATGCATGTACACCACCAGAAAGTATATTTAAGTTCCAATGATCTAGTAGTACAAGCTGATCTTCTTTACCTTAATTTAATAATCGTAACTGTGAAAAATTCACAATATCAAGTTTGGTAAATGCAAAAGTTTTGAATAGTCTTAATGAAGCACCAAAAAATCTCAACAAAACTCCTTTTAAAAAACGACTATTCAACTCAAAATGTTATTAACTTGTATACTGTAACATCACCTAGTAAGTAAACACTTTATTTGCCTTGAAATCTTTCTTAAAATACATAAATTAATTTGTTTATTCACTTGTTTATATGACTAGTTACTTATTCCTACATATAATTAATTAACTACAGTTATCTGTTTACTTGTTTATTCATTCGTTGTTCTTATCTAAATTAATCTATCACTTCCTTTCCAGTTAACAAATATCTCTACCCGGCATGTAAGTTCTTAGGACAAGCCTCAGCTGGCTGTGCAGCTGAATTCCCCAAGGTGCATAAAATTTTAGTCAAAGAGATTTCCAGGACCTTTCTTGGACTTTCAAGGACCAAACGAACAAAATTCAAGGGCCTTTCAAACTGAAAAAAACCTTACTGTCAAACAAAACAAGTATAGCAAACAGCTTGCATTTTGTACATTTTTTTATTGTGAGCAAACTATAAACTCTTTAAACTGAACTTCACAAATTATTTAATTGTAGCCCACATGGGAAATACATGTTATGAGTTATATTATAAAAAGCCCAACAAAAACCTGATTTTCCAGGATTTTCAAGGACCAAGAGTGATTAAACATAATCTTTTATCTTTAATTGTATTCTCTACATATTATGTTGTTCTTGTAAAAATATGCATGAATAAACCATTGTCATCTCAAGACACTTTTCCCAACTTGTTTCAGTCAATGCTAAGCTGTAATGAGAACTACGTATACAGTTCATGCAGTAGATTACATGTAGAAACCAGAAATATTTACCAGCCTAAAGGGTATGTCCTTAATCAGGCTTGAAAAATTATTTAACTTAACAAGCATTATCTAACCATAGAATGATGTGTATAATTATTATATGTGTATGTGGTTGTTGATCAATATGGGAATGTGAGCTACCTGGTGAAGCATGATATGATAAGAAAGGCTTTTTATAATTACCTGTCCCTCTCCAGGGTATCACTTGACCTTTATGCAGCTTTCCATCAGAATCAGTTATGACATAGTACTTGATGTGCTTTTGTTTCTTAGGCTGCGTAGCCAATCGCAGGTTAATATGGGTTGAGAACTCTGTGAAGTATCGAAACCCTTTTGCCCCACAACCAACACAGTTTCCCCCGAAGCCAAGCATTGCCATGCCTGTGTTTTCATCAGGAAGATAGCGCTTATCAACAGCAGCAACAAGGGTCATTCCAGGCAACATGGGGGATTTAGTACCAACAAGAGCATAACCATCTGGTACATCAACTTTAACGCCAGACTGCGACAGATGAGCCAGTGACAACTCTCCTCCGCCCTGGCATTTTCCTGATTGTTCAAATGAAGAAAAAGAAGAAATAGCAGCGAGAAAGCAATTAAAGCCAAAGGTATTAGACTCAAAATATTGGGCTTTGTGCACATATCATCAGTTTTGTCCAGAATTCTCATAGTAACCACCCCTGTGATAACTATACCAAAATCTGGGTCTAAATGACTGCTTTCATCCAAAAACCATGCTGTTGGGCTACATCCCTGGGGGGTACCTTGGAGTCAGAAGGGTAGAGATGACTGTTGGAAAAGTTCCAAAAATACCCTAAAAAATACCAAGGGATAAAAAATTTCCCCCCTAAAAATACCTCTCAGTTTTAAAATTACCCTAAAAAATACTGATTTTCCCTTGACAGCTAGTGGATTGGCAAAAAGTTCCTCGAGATATACAGTGAATAAAGGTGCGCACTTATTAGAATGATCGTCAAAGGACTTTTTTCTTAACACCTTATCAGTAAGTATGTTTGCTAAAACACGGGACTGCAAGCAGTCCAATAGCTTGGGGTTTTTTACCCCTAAAAAATACCAGACTCTTGGTTTACCACAGAATTTCTTTTAAAATCCCTTAAAAAATACCGGACCGACAATTTTAACCCCTAAAAAATACGACAGTCATACCCTAACCACCCCAACATAGGGAGTATCCCCCCCCCCAGCTACATCTTACAGAAAGTTTCTTGTTTTGCTCAATTTCTGATGCTACAAAAAAGAACTTTTTTCAAAAGTAAGAAGTCTACTACATACAGACTATTACCTCTCATTCAACAAGGCTTCAATTCCAGAATGGATAATCTAATAATTATTTTTATGGAAAAAATAGTTAAGCCAGTCATGATCAGTGGACCAAGGAAAAACTGATAAGTTATTTCCCATGTTCAGTTAGTCAGCCAGTCAGTGATGATATGAAAATATATGAAGACACACTGAATGATAACTAACAGAAACTTAAATCAATGTGTGAATCTATAATCTAGATTGTAGTTTTTGAATGAAGTTTTCATGCATGACACAAAATTTTTGAAAACTTCTTATCAAAATTCACAATAATGCAAGTTAAATATCATTCAAACAAAATGCTTTATCTTTTTTTCCAAAATTGTGATAATAATCACAAAACATTTAAAATGTTCAGAGTAATGTTTAAAACAAATTGTTTACACAGTAACATACACTGTATGACCAAGGTTGAACATAGGACAATCAAATGACTGTGGTCACAGGATTTAGCAGTCATGGCAATTAGGCTTAGGGAATTAGAGATATTTAACTTATGGATGGCAGGCTGTTCTCAGAAAATTATTGTACACCACCGAGTCTGACTAAGTTTGCTTTGACTGCATGCACGGTCAAATTCCATTTAGTCATAATACTAATTTTCATACGGATCTTGTATTTGTTAATATGTGAGAAACCTGAAGTTGATAAAATGACTAAGGTTGACAAGATAAACTCTGCTACTTACCTGGAGTTGTGCAAATGCCTGCAGCCTGAAGAGACTGGTGAGGAGTTGCGTGATATGGTTGTTGAGAGGTAGGGTGGTGGTCACCCCCGGGAGGAACAACTTCACTGCTGTTACCTCCACTGCTCCCTGCACTTGCTCTACTCTCCCTGCTGTCATTGTCTGCTTCTCTCATTGAGTAAGGTGGTGGCTGTTGTCGGAGAGCATCATTGGGGAGGGCGCGAGATGAAGCAGGTGGCTGATAAAACATCCTTCCGGTTTGAGGACCACCTGCACACAAAGAAATTCTGTGTTCAACATGTCTTTAGCTAATTTAATCCATAGCTAATACTTACTGACTGGTTAAGAAAACTTGAAAACCACAAAAAGGAACGAACATTCATATTCTTTGTTTAAGGTGTAAATGAGAATGTTTTGACTGGCTACTTGTTGTTTTACATCTCCACTCCTTCCAGCAAGGGGGCTTATTAGAGAGGGGGAGTGGGGCTTATTTATTTTTAGACCTTCCAGACAGGGGGCTTATTAGAGAGGGGG
>JAOBAT010057754.1:0-26849 GCA_026413305.1 Hydrozoanthus tunicans | reverse complement strand
ATTCTGGTTTGGGAAAAGCGAAATGCCGCAGAACAATGGGAGGTTGCCTAGTTCTTACACGGACCATTACTTAAAAAGAAAAAAAAAGAAAACTTCCGAAACTTTAATCGTCCGAAAAAAGTTTTAAAATTTACAATTTAATTTTATCGTTATATCACAAGATCTGAAAGCCTAGTGCGTCAGGAACGGCCATGTAAAGTAGCTTTAAAATTGTGGTTTATTATCTTCCAATGCCATGACAGATTCCTTGAAGTCAACTAGTTCCTCCTCTGGATTTCTCATATTTTGACTAAAATTGTTTCACTACTCTTGGCGTTTTCGGCGTCCGTAGGCTTGGTGTTGTTTGTAAGCCAGTTAAGTTAATTTAATTGACTTATTTTCACAAGTTCTTTTAGTGGCATCGTTTGGGTAAAATGCCCGAAAATTTTTTGTTCGAAACAGATTTAGATGCAGCCTTAAAAGATGAAGGCCGCACTAAAATGTTATATTTTCACGTACAAGATTTAACCTAAATAGTTTCTGACAACCCGGCCGCCTTAACTCCGTATTTCTTCAAATTTATTTCCATTTTTATTTTTTTTGTAACCACTCGAACAAGGTCATTGAGGACTACTGTGTTGCAATATATCAACTTCTCGATGTCTTTCGTAACTATAACTCGGTTCCTAAATCGTTTCCCAAATCGGTTGTTAGTTTATCTCTTATAAGAACCAGTAAATTTTGCAGAGCTTCGTTCTTAACTTTTGGACGATTTCAGCCTCACATTGTTCTTAAATTGTTCTTATTTAAAATTATGTTTAAATGGAAGAGAAATTAAGCCTAAACAAAATGGCGGATGTTCCGCGTCCGTTTTTTGTAACAAAATCGAAGATATTTCAGAAAGTGCCGTATTCCTCAAAACACCAAAAAGGCAACAAAATTTGGTTTAAAACTATTTTAAGGTCCGTAAGATTTATTTTTACATTTGTTGCTGTAAATTAAGCTGCTCATACGTGAGTTTCGTCACATGCTGTGATTCAATTACTAAAAGTGTTTTTTCTTACAAATCTTTCGTTTGTCTTCAAAGTTAAATTCCGTGGATGAGTTGCTTCGCTAGGATATACTGCGGTGCTCAGTAGATATTCTGCCACTTAGATAAGTGTTAAATATATATTGCAGTGCAACGTGATGGAGAAGTTTCTCTTAGGCCTACTTCAGATGCCGTATTTTTCATGTGTCGAATCTATTGTTTCTATTATGTACACGACATTCGAAATAGATACGACGCGAGATAATAAATACGGGATCGGAGCGGTCGCCGTATATACGGCATTCGTTCGACTCGGTTTCACACGGCGTCATAAATCATTGTAATATATTATATATTATTATTATATATTATACGCATGCGTGGTGCAGCAAAATAAGTGCGGGAAGACAACGGCGCGTGCGTCACCTTGGCGGGAGAGAAATGGCAAACAAAAGGTGAGTTTTGTATAATTTTTAAAAAATTCAAATGGTATGTCTTGTTCCTTTTTTCTGTTTTTACTGTACTGCTGAAGAGCCTTTAAACATGTACTTTACAAAAAACAAGTTTTAAAAAATATGTTTTTTTTTAAATGTTTTAACATCGAATGAACATTTCTGCAATTGGCTCGCGCTAACTGACTTTTCTTTTATTGCTCAAAGAGGCGAAACCTAAAGCTTGTACCGGCTAACATAAACGTAGAAGCTACAAGTGAGATACGGAAACAATCGTTATTATATATAATCGTTAAACTGGACAACATTCACGAAAATTAATCGGTCAACAAGGAAAGTTTCGCTTCCTCTTTGCTCTAGTGTTAGAAGAAATCGGCTTCTTAAAATGCCTTTTCTCTCAATGAATCTACCTATCTATTTGCATGTTGTGATTACTTCCTTTTTACACTTTGCAAACAAGATGTATTATTTGCTCGTTTTAAATGTTTTTGCTTTAAGTGAACCTGCTTTCAGAACGTGCTAGAAACATCGAGACAGTTTGAGAAAAATCTAGAAGAAAACAGATTGCGCATGCTGGAGGAGGGGTCCTGACCCATTGTGACGTCACCCGTTGCCTGGAAACAAACGTCAAGAAAACTGATCGCAACTTTTTGCGGATTGTCATTCAATGATGGCTTTCACTGTAGAAGTTCGCTGAAAACTCATAAACGCTTTGAAATACAAAAACAATTGTTGAAGAGATTTATTCCTTTTACTCACCGAAGCCAAACAGACAAAGAACAAGAATCACGAGATTACAAAGAAGAGAAAAGGTGAGATTTGAAATTTTTGAAAAAGTTTCAAAAGCTATCTCTCAGACTTAAGTCCAGAATGCCTCTAATGCCCCGTTCACACCAGACCTTAACCATGGTTTAAATGGTTTAACTATTGTCTTGTAGATTTTCAAAGCTTCTTTGAAACTCGTAATGATGGAAACACAGCAAGATATATAGTTTGTTTATAATTTTGGGTTAACCGATTGATCAAATTGTACCAAAAACGTTGCAAAGTTTCTTTTCGAGACACAACGACTCAAATCACAAAATCACCACACGAGCAAATAAATTGTCAAGAAAACTTGTCAAAGAAACTTGTCAAAGGAAAACTGGTTGGGGATGCATCCACACGAGCAAGGAAAACTTGCTGAAGAAAGTTTTGTATTAAAAACTGGTTGCCCGGTCCACACGAGCAAGTAAACTGGTCGCGAAACTGGTCAGATAAAACTGGCTCGTGTGGACTAATTCGGAAGCATCTCAAAGTACAGAGGTAGGTTGAAACTTTAAATCTCTATTGAATCGAAGATTTAGCGAATTCAACTCAATTAGAATTTTCCTTTTCAAAGTCTAACGTTTCACTGTAACGAGAATCGCCCAAAAATGTACCTTGAGCGTTTTATCTAAACAGAACCAAAGTCTTTGACTTTGTCCGTGTTTTCTGTTTTTTCACTAAACAGTTCAACAAATGAAATGTCTTCCTTTTAAACAAAAATCTGTCAGTACAGAACCCGAAGCCTGCTTTGAAACATTTTTTTGGAACCTAGTTTGACTTTTATCGAGTTATTTTTTGTCTCCTTTGTCTGTTTATATGCTACATTTATGTATACTAGTATTATTAATATTTATTTAAAAAGGGGGAGAATAAAGATTGTTGTTGTTTGAAAAAAAGGTTTCGGCAGAGAAAAGTTTTTAACAACATTTACAACTTGTAATGAATGCCGTTTTTTTTACTCGAGTGTTGCCAGGGTCACAAAGCGTCCATTCTTGATTCAGCGGCTTCCATTCTTGTACTGTATATGTTCTACAAGCCAACAGTCAGATAACCGCTGTTAAGGTCAGTCCGTTCAAATAGAACCCGCACCTAGATTTTTGTCCAACTTTCCTATTTATCAATCTTTATATGTTAACTGCAAAAATGGAATAAATAAGGGTGTGCCCATGTTAACTTTCGAGGTATGATTGATACAAATTCTATTCTATTTTTCTGTTTTTGTAAGCTTGAAATTAAAACTATAGATTCCTCATGTAGCCAACCAAGATACATCGAGGAGCTTAAAGTAAGGGAAACAAAGGAAGATAACGTAAAGGGTTCTAATGGATTAGGATCATAATTTTCTTGTGATTTTCAGCAAAAACATATTTGATAAGGAGGCATATATTTTTCGTGTGCTTTTGTTGTTGCTACGACCGTTTCCAATACCTAAAGAAACAGTGTATTCTTGACTATGTTTTAATATTTTCCCACACTTACAATACTCAGGTTTTTTCTATGTTTCTCTCCAGAGAGTTCTGTTGAAAATTGATTGATTGACGAAAAAAAATTGTTGGGTACCCATGCTTGTTTCGGAGATATTCTAGGAAAACTGGCAAAACATGTGCTTTTTTACCCCATTTCCGAGGGGAGACTGGAACGAGTTAAGCAAAAAGTCCCATGTCTAATTTTTTGCATTATTTTCTACACGTCCTCGAGAGGTCAACATTCAGTAGAATATGACAAAAATGTGTAAGCATTTGAAATTTTTGATATGCGCAGTAAAGATGCACCATGCCAAACTGGGGAATTACCGATACGTCGTTGTTAATACCTGCCGCTATCTTCTCGCCTTAGCAGTTTGGTTTGCTCGCCCGCCGAACTGAAATGAGTCTTCTTGTTTTTTCTTCTATTTTTTCGTCATATTAGTTGTCGTTATCTTGCTCAAACTTATCCAATGGTTTTCAATTGACGAATGTCAAACTAAACAAATGAATACTGTACTTGACAGCGGTGACTAACTGGAAAGAAATATTTTATTTTATTTTATTTATTAGCTTTGCCATAAGGCTAGAAAGTCTACACAGAGCGTTGCTCCAATTATGAGACCCCTTATCATTAAAACAAAAGATTGTTACTGTATAACTTAAGAATGATATTGAAAATAGAAAACCACTGCTAAGACCTAAAGTCGTCATCTTACAAATAAAAAACTCTCAGCTTTAGATTTACGACTAGCAGCTTCCAACCATCAGAACACAACACAACTTACCAAAACTACCCCTCGGAAACACAACTTAGATAGTAAAACAAAAAAAATTTTGGAGTAGAAAACTAACAGCTAGTACTAGTTAAAAATGACAATTACCAATTTAAATAAGCACTGCTCATTTAATTTGAAGCATGATATCAAAGATAATTTTAATTTGTTCGCAAGTGTGTTTGACTTGTTTCATACAAGATAGAGTTAATTGAAGGGTAATTATTGACCCTGATTGTAATTTAGGCCATCAAGAAGAGAATGAAAAGAGAGATGTCTTTGATCATACACAGAGCCACTAGCCAAGTGGCCGAACGGTAAGTATATTCTTGTTTTGAATTTCACTATCTAGAGAAAAACCAAATAATCATTATAACCCTGTTATAACTTGATCTCAGATGGAAAATGAGAAACAGTTTGATTTAGCGGGAGTTAAGCATAATTGAGTTTAAGTTAACTGGTTTTGTAGCTAAAATAAAATCTTGGGGATTTTGTTCAAATAAGCAGAGAACTCGTAATCCGAGTTTCAGTTACTGAGGTTCAACTGTACATAAAAGGAAAGATGTATATTACATTTGGATGCTGAGGTGTGTTAGGAAAGATAAGGCATAGGACCCGAACCAATGGCATACGCAAGATGGAGGCAGTATCTGCTCTAACCAGTCACTTAAGGTTACATAGTTTATTGTTTTAATATTTTCCTCTCATTTACAAATACATGCGTGTAAAACAAAACTCCTGCATTGTAATAAAAAGTAAGTAGTTTAGGGTTTCAAACAAGGGCCTGCATTAACAGCGAGTTCTGCCGGTGCTCTTTTGACTTAAGCTTCAGAAGCTTTTGTCATTGAGAGCAATTTTACGTATGGAAGTCAGATAATTTGAACTTTGTAAACCTAAGAATAAAGACTAAACCACACTTAAAAGTAGTGAATTATCCCTTAAAAATCAAAAGTCTTGGCAAAATATTGCTAGATCGAAGAATCCGCCCCCCCCCTCCCCCTCGTAACTTTGTTGTTATTTACAGTAAGAAGTTGAAACTTTGCAAGAATATCAATTAGCCAAAGTTAAGAGGATTTTTGGTGTCAAAAGTTCCCAGTTGATGATGACGTCATAATGACGTTATCTTTTTGCCGTTTTTGGCTGTTTTTTCACTCCTTATTTATGGGGGTAATTTTCAGAAAAAAAGTGTTGTTTTATTTGTATTTTTCAAAAATTATTATTTTAAGGTGTAATAGAACATTTCATTGTGTCTTTGTGACGTCACATGGTCACATGTTTACTTAAATGATCAAAGAATAAAATTACTTTATACGTTTTGACAATCAAAGGTTGAGATATGCAATGTAATTTTCGACGTCATCGTAGCTGTTGATGACGTCATAAGGTGAATACGTCATTGTAGTGACGTCATCAATAATGTAGTATCTTAAACTAATAGAAATCTCATAGCTAGTAAAAATACGTAATGATTTACAAAATGCATTCTAACTCTGTTTTGGCGTTAAAAGAAAAAATTTCATCCAATTACGTTTCTTCTGAGCAAAAAACCTTCAAAATTGAAAAATCGACCCTCAATTTGCCTGTTACCATGGCAACACCGATGTCAACAATACCTCCTTACGTCCATGGCTAAATGCAATATATAATTTTGGAAAAAGTCAAAAAGTTTCATGAATCTACGACTGTTTTGTCAAAAGTTACGAGCAAAAATATAGGAATCCGTCCCCCCCGGCCCAGATAGGGTTAAAGTCAAAGGTTCGGATTTTTGAAAGGCTATCTGAGCTTCTCGGATTTACCATTCACTAGCCCTTGATAATTTATTTGATTTAAGTCTGTGTAGACTAAAGAAAAATTTTAACTGCTCAGGGCTTCTTCAATAATGATCTTTCTTAGTGCTCAGCCTCTACAAATTTTCAGCATTACCCATAAAAGTTAATTGAAACCCAGGGCCCGGTTGTTTGAAAGATGATTAGCCCTAATCCAGATTTAATTACCATGACAACCAATAAGTTTTGTTAAGAGTGAAATCCTGGTTTAAAGTTAATCGGCTTTTGAACAACGGGTTCCAGATTAGTTTCTTGTTCCTCCTCGGAAGTTCCAATGAACAGCGGAAAAAATACGTTAGGAGTCTTTTTTGTGATAAAATTTATGTGAAATAGTCGAGATGATGTATCAGTGTTTCTATAGATTGAAACAGTTCCAAAAAAATTAATTGTAAAGTTGATTACCGTGGAAAGTGCAAGATGTTGGTAGTGATGCTTTAACCTGTAGTCCTTCGTCAGTGAAGTGAGTAAGAGAAAAGTAGAGGTGGTTATATAATGATGCAAGATGTGTAGAAGCAAAAAGTTAAGACTATGAAAATGTGTGATGTCCTATGAGTTTCCGTTCAAGTACAGCATATTGTGTTAGTAGTTTTATCTATACGTACATTGAGGAATGATTCTATAAAAAACAAAGTTTTAATGCTTTTGTAGAGCTGGACAGACTGATGAACTGATAACCCAACAGGTAATCAAAGGATTAACACTTCATATTCTGTTCCTTCACACAATGCTGTGTGTTTCGTTTAGTGTGATCTTCTTCAGAAGTGTCAAACTCTGGCATGCCGCAATTAACCAAAAGCAAGTATAAGAGAAATCGAGAAAGAAAAAACTTCAACTGCCCTGAGCGGGAATCGAACCCACAAAGTTCTCCTCAACCACATGGTAGATGCTCTTACCAAGCTCCGATCTACCGCGGCAACCGAGTGACAGTAGCAGACTGGGAACGAACCAATCCAAACCCCAGTCCCCATACATTTGTTCCCACCCCTGTTAGAAACGTCAATTACTCTTTTGCATCGTTGAACTACTTGAGCCATCGGACATGTTACAAAACTATATACAGATTTACGTTAATAAAGATACAAAACGCGTGTTTGGAACAACAGCAGAGTTTGACCTCAGAAGATGATGACAACGCTGAATTTGTTTAACGTGCTGTTGTGACATAGGAGGCAGAAAAAAAATGAAAGAGGTTGAGCAGTTTTAAAATGTTTACAAAAGCTTTATGTTTGCTTTTAAAATGTTGCTATGCATTCCTTCCTTGAAATTTATCAACTTTGTACATGATTTCCATGCTTTAAAAAGTGAGCTCCAGCGTTTACATGATGACAAACAGAGTTCTTTTCCTTTATTAATTAAACAGAACCATCCCAATTTGTTGCTGGAGTTGTTGGAAGTTCTTTTTGATAAGTTCAGAGGCGTGGCCCATGCACACAACGTCGTCCTTGCAGCAATCCACAGGCTCGTAAGTATTTTGCACGTGAATAATCTTAACTTGTTATCCAGAATCAGATTCTTCAAAAGAGAAAACTTGTCACAAAAAGTCATACAATTTCTTTTTTTTATTGTCAAATGTATCATGAAAAAAATAAGTTCAATCAGATTGTCCTTTGACCTTTAAGATGTTCAGCAAATTTGGCCTTTGATTTGACCTTTAAGAGGAGTTTAGTCCGTATTGTTTTTGACAGTGACTTTTACTTTGAGGGGTTCAGCCGGTTTGGTCATTGATTTGACTTTAATTTTTAGAAGTTCAGCCAGTTTGGCCTTTGACCTTGATCTTTGACTTAAAGAGTCGCAGGGAGATTGACCTCTGACCTTGACCTTTCCTTTGAGGTGTTTAGACAGTTTGGCTTTTGGTTTGACCTTTTTAAAGAAATTTACTCAGTTTGGCCTTTGACCTTGGCCTTTGATTTAAGGAATCTTGGTATATTTGCCTTTAATCTTTAACCTAAGAAGTTCAGCAAGCTTGAACTTGACCTTCAAGTTTAATGCAACCAGTTTTCCCCATTATAGATTGATTACGATTAAGTGAATGTATTGATATTTTATTGATAAGCTGTTCTAACTCTTAAATACAGCTTACATGTACAATAAACACAACCTATTCTCACTATGGTAATTTCTTGTTCCAGAATTCTGAAAGTGAAATGGTTCTTTCTGACAAAGGTACTTATCCTAAATAAACAACTGCACAAGCTTAGACTTAGTTATCAATTCAGTTTTGTGTTCTTTTTTCATACCACTGCTTGTTAACCAGAGGCGTTTCCTTTCAGCCCCAGCCAGTATATCAACATGAAACTTCTCCTTACATGACCTCATACAAATTAGGTCGTTTCATAATGAGAAAATGGAAATTTGGTCAAACATAAAGAACTACCAAAGATGAATAGCAAATTTGTCCTTAACTGGTTACAGGAAAAGTATTGGGTTCTAGCTGTGAGAACTTAGCATTATGACAATAAAATTTGGTGTAATTGGGGCTGAAAGGATTAATTGTGAAATATATACAAATGCAGAAAAACTTCAAGTTATATTAAAGCATCATGGACCTTTTGTTCTCGTGAACTGTCAAAACAAAATATTTTGAAAAGCTTTCTCCCCTTTTTGAACTTGAACTCCCACCCATCCACACCCTGCCCAACCCCCCCCCCCCCCTCAAAAAAAGGGTAACGCACATGTGATCCTCTTTAGCCTTAACTCCTACTTAGTCATAGAAATTTTATGTAAAAAGTTTTGTGTGCTGCTTAACTTTTTATAAAAAGGTAAATCCTTTCTCGAGCCAAATGCCCAGTAAGCTAATGCTTATCTTCAGTTTCCGTAGTTTTAAGTGAACGAGAATCCATGACTCCCCCTGGCAGGACAAACCGGTTGAAATGTCTTGCTCAAGGACACAACACAGGAATCTGACTGGGGCTCGAACTCTCGACTCAGGATTACGAGTTGAACACACGAACCACTCGGCGTCTGTGCCGCCGAACTTTCTGAATAACGCCCTTGCTAATAGTGAAGACTCATAACGCAGTTTCATTTCTAATGCCACACATCAGCGAGTTTCCACGGGTCAACATTCTATCCTAAAGGTTTCTCATCCTAGGTACCGTTCTTTTGCCTTGTAGGAAGTCTTGCTCCTTACACTATTGACGAAGTGTGGTCGGAGATGCAGTTTGCTGTATGGTTTTGCTCTTTGTAACTTTGTTATTGCAGTTTCAGTGATATGTTTCCGTTTGCAAGAACTGATAAAGCCATCTTAAGCGGCAGCCATTTTGGATTAGACCTAGCCTCGATATTTTGGCGAGGAAAGCCGGAAACTAACAAAGATTTTGTCCCAAAATGGCTGCCGCATGAGAGAAGTTTACCTGTTTTATTTTTTTGCTTCTATCAGCTGCTTGCTTGAAGTGGTTACTACAAATATCCACTCTTTCTCAATAAAGAGAAAGATTAGGATTTCTCTCTGTCTAGGAAAAACATGGAGACGAGATAAACAGTTATTTTTTTCACCGTGTACCTGGAAAGTTGTGTGGAGTAAAAGATAGTTTCTCAATTGATGCTCCGTTTCAATCTACTGAAGTATCAAACTCAGTGGTTACACTAAAAAACATGATTACTTAGGTTAACAAGAAAAATACTATCTCAAGTTTTGTTTACGGACTGCTAGGTTTTATTTCATACCTTTACATTAGAATCGTACAAAAGCGCATTTCCATTTTGGGTAAGGTTAGTACACTAATTTTTGTGTTTGAGCTGATTATGGAATAATGAAATATTAGTTACCTGACCAAAAAGCTCTCCTAAATTTTTGCTCTGGTGAGAATTAGTGTGTTGATAGGTACGCTAATCAGATACACCTTTCCACGCTGAAGTGGTTAGAACATAGTTAATCTAGGGACTGGTTACGAAAGCCGGTAAACTTCAATAGGAAATAACAAAGAATGTGAAAAGCTGCTTTGTTGTAGGTTGAACGAACCGCGACCGAGCACATTCTTTGTTTCAGGTGTTAGTGAGAATGATTTGACTTGCTACTTGTAGATTTGCATCTCAAAACCTTTTGTATTTTGTGCACCTTCAGGACTAGAAAACAAAAGAAAACAACGAACAAAGACCAACAGCAATGGTTTCATAACTAGTCCCTAGATGAACTATGGTTAGAAGAAGTCTTAAGTTGCTAAAATTGTTGATTTTTTCTTTAGTTGCAAGTGCTACTTTCCGACTATCTGGACATGCAGAACACCTCGTCAGCACAACAAGCCACCACTGCTTTTACAGAATCGGAAAGGTTTGGGGGAGTTTACTTGTAGATTGAAGTTCACATGCACAATTTTGGTAGTTTGCATACTTGAAAAACCTTACACCTTTTGCAGTTAATTACGCAAAATACATAGCATTTACGCCAACAGTTGAAATTATACGGTGACTCATTACATGCTTTTTTTTATAAGAACCAGTAAATTTGGCCGAGGCTTATGTTCTTAATTTTTTGGCGATTTGAGCCTCAAATTGTTGTTTATTTGTTCTTATTTCCATGTTTGGTTTAAGTCTAAGGTACTGCAAGACATGCATTTGAAAACGGATTGCTTGGCGGGTGTATTCTTGATCAATTCATCCCCTGATTCATTTTCCAGAGACGATTTCCAGTGACTATCCCAGGATTGGTTTCATACTCAAACTCTTACGTCATACTTTCCTCTCCCCATTCCCCTCGCCGCTCGCTCCCCAACGCTCCAGCAGGACAGCTACAGTTGTATAGATGATAGGAGCTTTTAAACCACGCCCCATGAGTAGCTATAGCCCAGTTGATAAGCCGTGAGTCTGTCACGCGGGAGGCCTGGGTACAATTCCCAGTCTAACTCAGGGTCTTAACATAACTGAGGAGAAGGTTCTGCCTTTGCTCTAACATCTGCAAACGGTTAAAACCTCGCGTCTTCTTGGAAAAGGACGCTAAACCGTACCCCAAAGAGTCCTTTAGTACAGAAGGTGCTGCCTTTGCTCTAACATCTGCAAAACCCTCGCGTCTTCTTGGAAAAGAACGCTAAACTGAAGCCCAAAGAGTCCTTTAGTACAGAAGATGCCGCCTTTGCTCTAACATTTAGACCTTCGCGCCTTCTCAGATTGTTATCTTAAGCCATAGGCCATAACTGGGTTTATAACCTATTAGACTTTCCGACTACCCAAGAGTACTGAAGACTAAAAACTAGTTTTATTATTATTATCATTATTATCGTTGTAATTGTCGTTATAGCTGTTATCATGGTTATTATTATTATTGTCATAGTTTAATACAGTTTGTAGATTCGCTGATTGGCGACTTTTGCATCGAAATTTTTTATAGGCGGCTTCTTGTAACTTTTCTTGTTATATTATGTAAATACTTCAGGATTAACTACCATATGAACACGTAGTTTACTTTGAAATGATTAAACATAAGCCTTACTTTTTCCAACAGCGACTTGTCTTTGTTTTTCGCTCCTCGAAGAAGAGGTGGCACTTCGCGTGAACAAAGGGTACGTTGGCAAGGTTCTTGTGGTACCGTTCATGCCCAACAGTTATTTGAATACAGTAGCTGCACGTTGGAATGCACCGTGCTAGTCTTCTGTATGCCGTCGTGTTGAAAAGTACGACGTGAAAAGCTCAATTTTGATGTTTTGGTCAATCTTTATTTACTTTTCAGAAAATTACGTTGATCTTTTTCTATTCACAAAGTGTAACTCAGACAAAAAGAGAGTGTCAACTAACCAAAATACTGTACATGATCAAAAAGGGCAAACAAGAAGTAATGTTTTTTGTAAGCCGTCGTCAACTTTGCGCAGGCTTTCAAGTGATCCTACTTTTCCTACTATTTCCTACTTTTTTTACCCTTCTGCTAGTATTCCTACTTTTATCTTGAAATTCCTACTATTTCCTACTTTTTCCTACTTTTATATGCCGCAATTTCAACAAGTTGTGCAAGGTTATATCATGCAGGAATAGGAAGTAAGCCTTGCAGGTGTTCAGGGTTAAAGCCTGGACCACATGTCGCAAGGAAGATTTCTTGACGAACAAATGTTCATCTGGCATGTGCAGTCCAGATGGCTCACACGTATTACAGCAGTGAAACGAGTCACAGGCAGACTAGAAGCAGTTCGTCAGTACTTCTTCAAAGATCTGTACCAAAGGCTGCATTCTTATTCCTTCTTCTAAGCCCTCAGTTCTCCTACTTTTCCCTTCGAAATCCTTTTTTTGTCCTACTTTTAAAATAATTTTGGTCCTACTTTTCTCCTACTTTTTCACCAGGGTGTGCTTGAAAGCTTGCTTTGCGCCATCTTCGCTTCTTAATGCCCCTTATTACTATCCTAAAAGAACTACGTTAAATTAGAGATTTCTCGAAAACTGTTCATCGGAAATACATGAAAAGAGATACAAAAACTCACCAACTTTTTTTTGCCCTTCGATGAAACTGTCAGGTTGCAATTGTTTGTTCTTTAACTCTTTTGTGGGAGCACGCGATGACCTTTTGTTGTAAGTTATTTGTTTGCAAATGCAAAAGGAAAACGTGACTTGTAAATTAGGAGCTTTTCGACTCTGCGCTCGTGGAGTAAGGACCGTCCCGCTTGGCTTAGGCTAAAGTTGATGTTGGCCTTGTGGTCAACAGAAACTGCGGCCGAAACCAAAGCGGGGCTGGCTGGTTAGATTCCCCCAATTATAAGAACTTTATTGGGAATAAAGAAAGCCCAAATCACGTTGCTACAAAACAAAGTGTACAGTGCACCTATTTTCATCTATGATACTATTTCAGGCTCCGTTGTTTCGGTTTGAGGGATCGTCTTCAGCTATCAGCATGAACGCATATATTCGAGAAAGACGACAAGAATGTATGGCAGGATCTGGGGTAAGGAATAGTGCGGAAAAAGGCAGAAAACTTTTACTTTTTTTTGGACGCTCGGGCGGGTAAGTGGAAACGATTCCTGCAATCTAATTGGTTCCGTACATGAGCGGGCTGAGTTTTCCAATCTAGCGCATGGCCAATTTGAACATACTTCTTTTTGTAAAGAACGACACGAAAATACGGGGAAAAGAAAACGTTATCTACCGTCCGGGAGATCCGTATCGAGAAAAACTGTGGAGCTCGGGAAAATCTCTGGCACAGAGTTTCTGAATACGGATCTCCTGGCCGGCAAATAACCTATTTTCCTTCTAAAACACTTTTATGCAAACGGAGATCGTCTCTACCGGAAGCAGTAGTTAGGTACCCCTAACGTGATCAATGCAGTCATTTTGCATTTCTTGAAGCATGTTTTGAGATGGCTGGTGTTGTTCTTTCTAACTTGGAACCAGTCGTTGAGATACTGTAGACTTAACATGCACTTTGCTGGTATTAAAAATAAAACATGATAAAACCTCAAAGAAGAGTTTTCGGTAACTATCAGGCTAGTTCAGAAAGCTAAATTTTAAAAATACGCTTCAGTAGAATGGATGTTTAGATAAAGAAGCATTTTTTGTTGTCCCATTTTATAGTTTCAGTTTGTAAGGAATATTTAGATAATACGTCTAATTCTGAAGTAAGTAATTTGCTTTTTGTTTTATTTTATTATTTCTGGCCATATGAGTTCCCATGGCTCAGTGAAAGAGCGTCCGACTCTCACACTCTGCTTAAATATCTTTTTCCTAGTTACAGTTCCAAATATTGTTTAATAATATAACATTCCGCACGTAATTAACTTTACAATAACCGATATCTACCTTGTTTACACTCAATTGCCCTACACTGGTTAGCCCAGTTGGTAAGGTTGAGTCTTTCGTGCGGGAGGCCGGGTTCGATTCCCGGTGCCGAACCTTCACTCAGGGTCTTAAAATAACTGAGGAAAAGGTGCTGCCTTTGCTCCAACATCTGCAAACGGTTAGACCTTCGCGTCTTCTCGGATAAGGACGTTAAACCGTAGGCCCTCGGAGTCCAGTAATTGGGTTGTTAAACCTGTTGGGTTCTCCCACTACCTAAGAGTAGTGAAGCTAAAATAAAATACATTCCGTTAGTAAATATATATGGGTTCGATTGCAATCAGGAGCTCGGGTTTTTTCCGTTGTTTCTCAGCATGATTTCGTATCTAATCTTTTTGTTATTAGACTTCAATGTAGACCTGAAACTACCTGTAACTTTGTCTGAGCTAAGAATGTTTTCGTCAGACCATTTCTTCCTTTTTACAATGGCTTATCCCATTGTGTTTGACACTCGTCTTTTGCTCATAGACACCGGTTACCGATGAGACATACGGGGAGCCATTGTACAACACCAAACCTCAGCTTTTGTGCAAGCCCAACGCCAAAAACATAACAGGTACTACAGGTTGCTGTGCCTTTAAACTACTGTAGCTTTGCGATGGACAGTAGAACAGTTACTTAATAAGCAATAATGCATCACCATCACAATGATAATAATAATAGTTATTATAACAAAGATAATAACATTAACGAAAATAACATTGATAATGACGGCGTGTTGAACTTGAATCACTGAGCTTGGCGAGATTCGTGCGTGATCAGCCTAAAATATGTAACAAACGTGTTTTTACAGTTTATCAACTACAAAATGTCGCAAATGGCGTAAAACAGAGACATTAAATAGGCTGTCTTAAATATCTCGTGTCAATTTCCGTCCCCCACTTTGTTTAGTTGTCATTATCTAATATTTCGAAGGCAAACACTGTCTCACATTTACTATTTCTAAACCAATTAAATTGCGCGTAGCCGAGCTGGTATATGCTAATGTCTAATATATAATGTTCTGTTATGTGATGACAAAGACTGCTTTATTTTGCACTAACATTTTGAATTGTTTTAGTTGTTTTCTGCCCAGTGATGTCGTTTGTGCAAGAGATCGAAGCTGCCGTATCAATGCGCAAAGAGTAAGGATCTATTTACCAACTACTCGCCTGTCCATTTCCTATGTTTAGGTAGAAATGAAGGTTAGCTTTATGTTAGAGTTCAGGAAATTGGGTGCATCAAACCTTTGAAACCTGGTTTGGCTGGAACTATTTACCCGTTTTTAGTGATCTCACTGAAGCAGTGATCATAATTATGTGCCACATCTTTCAAGGACCTGAAGGGGAACTGAACCCTAAAATCAACTTTTGTCAAGCAAAATCTTTAACTGAGTGCGAAAACGATACTAAAAAACTCCTCGTATCGCGCTGACTTTCGAGTGAGAAATTCGAGTTTAAAACACGTTACTTGCCGCATTGTACCGGCGGCTCAGAAATAGGGGTTAAGCGGAGAGAGAGAGTAAGGCTATGACGTCAGATATGGCTAAGAATTGGCTCGGACTTAAACAATTCATCATTG
Organism: Hydrozoanthus tunicans; assembly: GCA_026413305.1. Taxonomy (NCBI): domain Eukaryota; kingdom Metazoa; phylum Cnidaria; class Anthozoa; order Zoantharia; family Hydrozoanthidae; genus Hydrozoanthus; species Hydrozoanthus tunicans. The sequence goes on along the minus strand of JAOBAT010057754.1, from coordinate 11,210 downwards.
GAGTGAAATATCGCACACAACTTAAGTTGTTACTTTCACTCTTGACTGTGTAAGCGAGCTTATGACAACAAAAACAATGACCCCAAACGACCCGAAACACGCACACACAAACTAGAATTTTTCGGAAAGTCAGCGCAACACAAGAAAAAAAATAAGTTATGTTCTGAACATCTTGAAGGATTTCGTTTAAAAAATGTTGATTTTATAGCTCAGTTCCCCTTTAAGGTTTTGTCAAGCGAGTGTTTGTCGTCAAAAACTAAACATTTTGGCTTTGTGGTCCATTACCAAACAAGCAAACAAGCGTAAGTCTTGTATAAGGCTTTTATAAAATAGAACGGACTTTTCAGGGCATTAGGTAAGTCTGCAAACACAAGCCTTAGACTGATTTCTTCTATATTTCTCGAGAGTTCTCGAACGTCGGGAGTGTTTTATCACAGACTTGTATACACAGTCCAGGCTTCTTCATTTGCTCAGTGATATAGATTCTACACGCTGTAAGTAGAAACAGAAAATATACAGATTGACGAACAATAGCTCGACAAAATGCGGCATCTCCACGGTTTTTACCCCTTCTTCTTTATGAACACGTCTTCAAAATGTTGTGTTATTTTGTAAATAAATGAACTGCAAATCTCACCCAGAAAGAAAAAGTTCAAGCTTTGGAAAAGCTGAACCAACAGTTCACTATATTGGAATTCGATACCATTTTACTGGCATTCTATAACCATGATACAAAATTGTCTTTTTAAGTGAGGATTAACATCAAAGACTTTTGGCTATAGACCTTCTCAAACAGTTCTTTGGCTGTCTCGCTGTAGGATGAGGTGCACCTTGTATGGATTCATCACCGACTATGTTAAGGAAATCTTTGTTGGTCAAATCCAGTTTGAAATAAACGAGAAACTAGAAACAGCTTCAAAAGGCAAGTGTTCTTGTTTCTTTTAGCATCTTCGGTTGCCACAGGTAGTATTCCAATATTGAAGTCAATATATGTAATAGTTCTGGTATTTATCAAATTTCAGCATCAGAACTCAAGGCTTTTATTGATGTCAGAATAATCATTAATCAGCAACCAGACCTTCAAACAAAATCTTAATTTGTCAAATTAGGCAATGTAATAGATTAAAATGAGAATGACAAATTTTGCTATCTAAACGGTTTCTGTGAATCTGTCAGGTTTGGAAGCTTTCAGACACTTGGTAGACGCCAACACATTGAAGAGTCTTGGTGCCGACAGGCCTTTGTTGCAGGCAAGTTTGGGTATACTACTTCGTTGCAGAAAATGCGCAACACATAAACTGTTTGGGATCGTAAAAACGAGCGTCGTGTTTTAGTTTCAGCACAATCACCACAATCCTACCGTGCTTTCGTTTTTGATTATCGCAATTTCTTTGTAAGAACAATTCAAAGCAAAGTGTTAAATAGTTACTAAAGTTTCCAACTCAACCGATCTATGATTGGAAACCAAAGCAGGACTCGGTTCCTCAGCAGTGCCTTTGTTACGATTTTGCCTTAGCAGCCTGCATTCTGGTTTAATTCTGGCAAAGGCTCCTCGAATTTAAATTTGAAACGGTCCTGAAGAGCCCTAAATAGTACTTTAATTGTTTGCAACGGAAAACTCGAGAGCTTTTCCGTGAACAAAAAGGTATTCATGCCCGTTTGCTCAATACTGAGTTTTCGGTTTCGTGCGACCTATTTTCATTTTCAACTCAAGGTTGCACATGGCTGAAAACTCATTGAGATTTACGCCCGCACGGTGAGCGAAGTGCTGAGCAAACGGGCACGAATGACTTTTTGTTCAGGAGATAGCTCTCATGTACTGCAGGCTTAACTGGTATGTCGGCTACAGGGTTCGTCCGGTCCTTAAAAACCTTAAAAGTCCTTAATTTTCACTTTCCAAAATTTGAGGTCTCAAAAGTCCTTAAGTTTTACAAAAATCAGTCATGGTCCTTAAAAAGTCCTTAAGTATTTACTTTTTCCCTGAAGTTGGTATTTTATGTGATGCTTCGAGAAGTATGAATCATACAGTTTGTTGCCGAGTTTGAATGACGACTACACTGTTATGTTGTAATAAAAGTGCACAGTAATAGTTCTGCTTACGTAATACCAAATCAAACCTTTGCAGTTCTATAGACTTTAGTGTCAGGTCCGTGAATAACAACAACTAAAACTTGCTTATAACTATATAACTGTGTAGGAAAATCAATATCGTAAAAAGTCATGTTTTAGGTCAGTTCTGGTGTTTGATGTCCCATGGCTTAGGTCCTCAAAAACCAATAATCTTACCTTAATGGGGAGTCAGGATGGCCGAGCGGTTAGCGCTCGTGCCTCCCACCACTGTGGACCCGGGATCGAGTCCTGGGTTCCGCATGTGGGCTGAGATTTGTCAATCTCAACCTGACTCCGAGGGTTTTTCTCCGGGCTCTCTGGTTTTCCTCCCTCAACAAAATCGACACCCAGCTAATTCTATCTGGCTGTGGAGCTGTGCTCCGAGGTCATGCATAGGCCGTATAGCGGCAGCAATGTGCACCTTAACATGCTTTCGGTTCGACCTCGTTGAGCTGCGTCCTTCGCATTCAGTCTATGACTGCAAGTAAGGGCGATTAGCTCGCTAGGTATTATTATAATTATTATTTAAAGTCCAAAATAAGTCCTTAAATTTTGTTTTGAGAAAAGCGGACGAACCCTGTGGCTATGCAATGTAGCTTTGTTAGAATTGTGTTTTTCTGTTAAACAGAGTACAGCGGCCATTGAACACGCAGTTCAGGATCTGAAGAACCTCACCCACAGCATTCCAAGTCACGCCACTCAATTCCTAGAAATGGTGTGCAAGATACTGACCAGTTACAAGGAAAGCTGTAATACTGCGTATAAAGGTTTTCATATAGTTTCTTCTACGTCCCCATATAGTTTGTTCTCTTTGTTTTGATTGTATTAACTTGTTTTCTTATTTAGGAATGTTTTGCCTCGCTGATTTTCAATTTTCAATTCCCTTGTTGATAAGATAACATCACTCATATAAACCACGCGAGCTTGTAATCGTGCATAGTTTGATAATGGTTTTGAATTAAACCGAAATATTACTAGTGTTAAATTTCTTGTGGATTTGTCTTACTCAAATCTTGAGTACTTTTCCAAATGTTTTTCGGAGTTGCTTTCTTAATATTGTTCTACGATGTAGGCATGTTATGATGTTGAACTACAGCTGCAAAATCAAGCTTGTTAGTTTCTGTATGAAACAATAGTTATACTTAAGAACGTTGTAACATTCCATTAACTTCTTGATCCAACAATGTTTTAAAAAACCGTGGCAGCCTGGCTGAAATCATGCCACCATTGTAGCAAACTACGAACTATCATGCTTATGCTCGATTGATGTATCCAAAATCCAAACATGAGGATGCTTTAAACCTCTTTGTCAAGTTAGCCAAAGAGAAATATCCACATTAGCTAACAACTGATCTTAAACCGCCGCCTGGTAAGCTCAGTTGGTAAGGCACTATTCTCGTGCAGGAGGGCCCGGTTCATTCCCGGTGCCGGGTTTTCACTCAAGGTCTTGAGAAGATGCTGCCTTTGCTTTAACATCTGCCAACGGTTAGACCTTAGCGATTGTTCGGATTAAGGACGTTAAACCGTAGGTCCTATGAGCCCAATATTTGGGTTGTAAAACCTGTTGGGTTATCAGACTACCCAAGAGTAGTGAAGCTAAACAAAGCATTATAAATTTCGTAAGTAAGAAAATCTTTAATCACCGGGGCTATGTGGTGAATTTCCTCAAAAAGAGTTCCAAGTAGTTTAAAGGAGGCCAATGATCAAGTTTTGCCAGCTCAGCGAATTTTCACAAGAATGCTTTGTACACCTGCATTACAATTTAGCAGAGTGGTAATCAAAGTTATGACCTGCCTTTATGTTTAATGCTGTTGCCATGCACTTTTGCAGGCTCCATAATATCTCACACCCAGTCACACGTTTCACTGTTTGTGCGAGTATTTTTGGAGGATAGCGGTGTATGATTGTTTGGATGTATTACAAGCGTACCACAGTTGATGAGTGTATTGCACACTCAGCAGGAGAGCCCCAGTAAAAATCCAGAGTCTGATTCTAGTCGCGAAACTTTAACATTTACTACATAACCCATGAACGTGTTTCATTCCACTAAAACGGAACTTTGACAAAGGGAGAGGGAATACATATAAGTTCTTCCTACTTGAGCTTGGCTGGCTCAGAAGTACTGGGCACCTGATTCCCGCACCATCTAAGCGAGATGCATACCCTGCTTTTAAAAGTCGTGTCTTTCCCTGTAACACTACACTGTTGCCAAAGATGTTGTCGCTATTACTTTGTTTGTGTTGTTAACATCTCCAGAGCTCTTGGGTTATGGTCGTGATGGTGACAAACCTACTCGTATTATCAGCGAGTCTTGGACCAAAGATGAAGATATAAGTCGCTTGTTAAGGTACGCTTTCCAAGGCTCACCGCACCAATTTCATTTCTAGCTCTTAATTAGTCAATCCATGTAGTAACCAGGGCCCGGTTGCACGAAGCCTGGATAAGCTATCCGCCAGATTAGTGCTTTCTATTTTATACAGTAAAACTATAATGAACGTTATTTGACACCATTTTTAAACCTTTTATTTTAGAAACCTTCCACTCACTTAACAACCAGAGGTAGAGAAATCAACAAAGAGTCAAACAAACTTTGATTTATTAGTGACGACCATTAGTTTTTATCCAGCGGATAGCTTATCCAGGCTTCGAACAACCGGGCCCAGGGGTATTTTGTAGTTTTACGAATTTTCGCACTTGAAAAGTTTCTAGACTAACACATAGTAGAGTTGATATAATTATTTGACCGAAATTCATCATTTTAAGCCTAATGAGGGCCTATTCAGTCTTCAGTTTTGCTTGTTTTCATGGTTGTGGTTATCACTCGAGAATGTAAGGTTAAATAGCACAAGCTACCCTATGTGTGACATGCGCAACATGTTTCATTACATTGAAAGCGAGGCATAATTGAAAGCGAGGCATTTGTCGGTTATCACCTGACGACATAGCGGTCGTGTTGGTTCCCTTGAATAAAATAATTTTGGTGATTTCTTTTGTTTAGGCATCATTAATATATACGGACTGGTTTGGAAACCATTGTTGTGTGCCCTTGTTCGCCATTTTCTTTTGTTTTCTGGTCTTGGCCCTGCACAAAACGTGCAGAAAACACAAAAGCTTTCGAAATGCAAATCAACAAATAGCCAGTCAAAATATTCTCGCTAACACCTGAAACAAAGCATCTTTGTACATTCTTGTACTTCCCTTTTGAGGCTTGCCGGCTTTCCTAACCAGTCCGTATATTACCAAGGTTTAGGATGCCAACATGGCCGCTTCGTCATTTTTCTTTGGCGCCCCCAAGGAGTACGTGAAAACCAAGAATATGTGCTACTAACTTACTTCTCTTTTGTACACTTAATGATTAAAATTACTTTTGCAATAACAAAATCTTAATTATATATGTACTATAACGTTATTTTTCTGTTTACGGTGTTGCTAACGATTGCATCAGTTTCCATTGGCATTTTATTCTGTTTTATTTAAAGACATTTAAGTACAGCAATGTGCTGATTCAACTTTGATAGTTTTTTTAGTAATTTTATTGAACCTGGAAAATGTTGAGAAAAACCTCCCAATAATTATTCCAAATACAAAGTCATAGACCTGGTATGTTTCTTGTACAAGAGGTGACTGCCATAACCAAAATTGTGTTATAATTTTTTGAATGTAAGAATACTGTTGAAAGTTATTGTATGTTATGTAAGAACATTATTAAAAGATATTGTTTAATATACTAGTCTTTGATATTGTGGTAGAATTAAAGTTGATATTGTTTTGCTTATTGCCAAGAGAACGTTTTTTTTCAACAATCAGTACGAACTATGGTTCGGATTTTAACGGTAATCAAACTTTTAGCCTTTTATCTGTTTTTATCATTTTTAGCGACTATTATGACATCTATTTCGCGAAAGAATCGCTAGCTTTTATCAAAACTTGAAATACACAACATCAAAACTTAAACGCACTGCTGCAAGTATTGATTTTGTCCAGAGAGCCAACTTGAATTGCCTCATTCCAACCTTTGCGAAAGTTGAAGGAAAGTTATAATAGAACAGCACCGCTATTCGTCCTTGGTGATGACTTTTAAGTAGGAAACGTTCGGATTTTAACCCCTATCAAACGTTTGGTCTTTTAACTATTTCATTCATGAAGTATTTTGCAACAGCTAGCTGGAACGACAGATCCACAGTCAGACAGAAGCTGTTTCTTTGAAAACCCAATATTCTACTTTTCTCTTGACAGATCACTGCCAAACTGGCAAAATTTACAGCAGCACACCCACAGACACGGCCACAAGCACGTTAGTAATTCCGTAGTTTAATGAATTAGGTGTTAATTTCGTAAGGAAGTAATGGCAAATTTTGGGAAACAAGTCCTTTACCTTGACCACCCTAGCTAAACTCTACTCAAACCGTTACTCAAAGGGAGGTGTGATTTGATCCATCTACTCAAGATTCACTCTTTGGTTTTCTTATGAAATAAGCCAACTGTCTCAGATCCTGTGTTTAAATGCCCGAACGTCTTCCCAGAAATTGCGGCTTTTGGTAACACCGAATTAAGTGGAAAGTTACGATTAAAACTAATAAATTGCTTGTAACTAAGCAGGGTTTTTTCTATTGAACAAGAAGTACGAAATTTTGAACTCTGCAAGAAGGACCGATTTTTCCTTCATGAGCGCCTGAAAATTTCGTAGAGAAATGTGTTAGCAGATGTTGTAGTTAGTAGAGAACCTTGTAGTCACTGGTGCCATGAAGTAATGATCTGTCAAGTGCTCATAGTATTTCTGACGTGCACACACTGTTATTGATGATCACTAACCTGTATTTCAAGTTTTCATCCATCTTAAATCAAAACTAACTACCAGCATGTGAATACAACATATAAATTCGAGTTAGGTCTTACCACTGGAACGGGATATAGTCTAAGTGTCGCTGATCTACAGCATTAACAAGGAATCCCTTGGTTATTCTAGGCTCGCGCTGAGCCATACTGTCCTTAAATCCCAAGACCAAACTCCAGCTGGCCCCGTAGCTCAGTTAGAGCAACGTAGATCTGTTTCGTAGGTCGTGGGTTCGAATCCCACCGAGGTCAGAGATTTTTTCTCTTTCCTTTGTTTGGATTCAAGGGATTCCTTGTTAATGCTGTAGATCAGCGACACTTGGAATTTTTCCCCGTTCCAGTGGTAAAGCCTCACTAATGCTGCAGATCAGCGACACGATCGAATTTATGTGTTGTATTCACTCATGAACCACTGAAGGACAACACTCTATGGTTATGACTACCAGCAGTTATTTCTTATCACAGTTAATATAAACGGACTCGTTAGGAAACCATTGTTGTAGGTCTTTGTTCGCCATTTTCTTTTGTTCTCTGGTCTTGGCCCTGCAGAAACGTGCAGAAAACAAAAAAAGCTTTTGAAATGTAACTCAGCAAACAGCCAGTCAAAATATTCTCACTGAAACAAAGAATGTGCAGGGTCACGCTTTGTTCAACATAAAACAAAGCATATTTGTGCATTCTTTGTATTTCCCTTTTGAAGTTGCCGGCTTTCCTTACCAGTCCGTATATTAACTATGTTCCTATGTACTCACATCATACTTGAAGATGATCACTAACTCCCAGTTTCCTCATTTTTTATATTTCTAGGAAGAGGACGAAGACGTTGAAGGAGTTAGGAAAAGAAACGCCAGGGTATTTTGATTTACCATTTGTTAGCGATTAACAGTATAGGGGTGTGACCGCGCGTAGCTTACCAATTACGGGTCAGGCTGGCTGTTGTTGGGGGTTTTTTTCCAGGAGGGTGCGACGATCGAACGAGGATACGGACAAAGTGCGCGCCTAAAGTATGAGTCTCTGGGGTTCCGGGGGTATGCTTCCCAAAAAAAATTGAAAACAAAGTTGTATGAAGCTGAAATGTAAAACAGGCAGACAAAACAAACTTAAAACATAGAAGGTGGTGTTGCTTTTTCAAACAGTTGGTCAAGAAAAAAAGTTGACCTTCGCCGTATTTAAGGGGGGGGGGGCAAGCGCATCCATCAAACGCCTTCCCCCCTCCCCACGTGCCTGCGGGTTACCACCCAAGTTAATATGAAACTTTGATGAACTGTACCGTGTATTGCACTGTTTTGCTGTGTTTCTTGTCGTTTTTAACTTTGTAGGAATCCGAACTCTTAATTGGAAACCTTGGAGATAAGGAAAACTACTTGGTGAACAAAAAGGAGGTTGTTCTGGAATTGGGAGACCTCAAAACGTTAGCCAATCTACAAGAGAGCCTGGTAAGATGGAAGTAGCGACACAAAAACCATTTGGTATTTTTAATTGTGTCACCTGATTGCTAACTAAAATGCTGTCTGTGGAGGGCTGGGTAGGGAGGGCGAACATACGCCACGAAATGTGAGTCAATTCTAACGTGCACGAATTTGTGCTAGAGCTTTAAGAAAACCCCTGTTATATATTTATTAAAGGTTGTTGTAATTCAACAAACTTGTTGATCAAAATATTCAAGATCAAAGTAGATTCATGATTTGTTTCATTTTCTCGAATGAGCTGGTTTTTCAATTTTAAAGATTTTTTGTTATGTTTCTAGATATATTTCTTAATCCCAAATGATGACCTAGTTGATTTTCTTACTGTTTCTAATGCAGCCAAATCTGATAACCATGGAACCAAGTGTTTATTTGAGACCTTTCAACCACTGCCAAATAACCAGCATCTTACCTCTCCATAACAACATTTACAAAATGACTCAATAAGACAAAATGAACTGATCAAACAAGAGAAACAATTAGCGGGTTTTATGAAAACTTTTGCTCTTGTGTTCTGGCATAATTGGTTAATCACATATTTTTCATTCCTTTCTTCTCATACCTGTCTTTTTTTACGTTTGTAACCTGTCTTGAACTTGTACGTTTTGACATCAGTAATGCCCTCTTCATGCAATAGTTGGTGTAAGTTGTGTTGTTTTACTATGTATCGTATCTGTGTCTGTGCTTGTGGAATTTTACAAATGTAAAACAGACAGGTGAGACAAGAAAAAACAAAAAAATTGAAAACTAAGGGCTTGAGTAGGGACAATTTACCAACATAACAGTTGTCGTGTTTTGGGCTGAAAAGGTTAAAAATGAAATTCTCCCGAATTGGATCATCTTCAGCAAGGTCAACTCTGATGAACCAAAGGCAAGTGTAAGAGAAACAGAGAAAGAAAAAACCAAACTGCCTCGAGAGGTAATCGCAGGCTTTCAAGTGATCCTACTTTTACTACTATTTCCTACTTTTTTTATCCTTCTCCAAGTATTCCTACTTTTGTCTTGAAATTCCTACTATTTCCTACTTTTTCCTACTTTTTATATGCTGCAATTTCAAAAAAATGGTGCAAGGTTGTATCATGCAGGAGTAGGGAGTAAGCCTTGCCGATGTTCAGGGTTAAAGCCTGGACCACATGTCGCAAGGAAGACTTCTTGACGGACAAATGCTCATCTGGCACGTCCAGTCCAGATGGCTCACACTCATACCAGCAGTGAAACGAGACACAGGCAGACTAGAAGCAGTTCATCAGTACTTCTTCAAAGATCTGTACCAAAGGCTGCGTTCTTAGTCCTTCTTCTAAGCCCTCAGTTGTCCTACTTTTCTCCCACTTTTCCCCTCGAAAACCTACTTTTGTCCTACTTTTAAAAGAACTTTGGTCCTACTTTTCTCCTACTTTTTCACCTGGGTGTGCTTGAAAGCCTGTAATCGAACCAATGACAGCCCGACCACAAGGCAGGTGCTCTAACCACAGAGCTATTGAGACAGCTACGGTAGCAGAGAGACAACGAACCAACTGAGCACAGGCGCAAGCCTTGCCTTTGGTTAATCACAGAATGTCAGGTGTTGACCTCTCTGAGATGATCACGTTGATCGAAACATCCATTTGTTCCATCTCCAAAACTAATTACACAAAAAGGTAAGTCCAATTTTTGAGAATTCACCAACATAAAATTTGTCATGTTTGGGGCTGAAGTGGTTAAAAGTGAAATTCTCCCAAACTGATTACATGAGAAGGATAGATCTTTACAAACGTAACAGTTGTCGAGTTTTGCCGGGTAGTAACCGGCAATAGTTGTCCTATATAATTGAATAATTTGAATTAACCTGCAATTTACTCCGCGTAGCCCGGACGTTTAGCCGGACTAGCTATTTCTAAATGTCTGTGCTCTCAGCAACTGCAAAAACTAAACACTTCTGTGTGAATATAATTTGCATGTAATCACTTTTTGAGCTCAATAAAGTTATCTTGTCTTGTCTTGTCTTGTCTTGTCTTGTCTTGTCTTGTAGCTTTGGGCTAACTTTGGGTTTGTTGTGTAACAGGAATGGCTAAGCAGTCGAGTCCGGGTACTTTCCACGAGCCTCACTGCGCAGTCGACATCAATAAGTCTCATCACAACAGAGTCAAAAGAGAGGATCAAATCTGTAAGTCGAAACACCAAATGACGCTGTTTTTTAAAATAAAAAAAACTCCATTTTATGTTAACATTGCTCCAAAGGTTTGATAGTTTATAATAAACTAAATTACGAGTGCGCAGCTAGAAATATTTTCTCTGGACGTTGTGTGGAGCAGTATTTTCCGTTTAACTACGTTGTGCTAACAACGCGCGCTGCAACAGGGTCCCATATTTACAATGTTGTGAGTGAGGTTTAAAGAGACCTTCAATAATAGGTCAGACATGGGAGGTACGGCTACTGGATACAAGGTCTTTGTGTCCTTTTGGCGTAGCTATGCAGTGGTGACGATTTCAAATAGAGCGAGCCACTTCCTTAGCACACAAGCTGCCCACTAGTGGTTAGTTTTATTTTGTAATAATTCTGAGTTAGGACAATCATGTTTTCAGTTCATCGATTCTCGAGTTTACCCATTAATTCCATGACATAGAAAGATTAACAAAAACATAAGTAAGTCGAAACACCAAATGACGCTGTTTTTTAAAATAAAAATACAATATACAATATATATACAAGTTCTCCCCTCGGGGCTTTTCAGAACCTGTTTACAGTTATATACAAGGTCAGACAGTTGAGGGTCTTAGAAAGTCCGCTAGAGCGGCTCACATTTTATGACGCAACTAGCAGCC
>JAOBAT010057743.1:0-26861 GCA_026413305.1 Hydrozoanthus tunicans | reverse complement strand
AAACATTTATGCAAAGTTTCAGGGTTATTGATCTGGTATTTCAAGAAATACTTGTTGTTTTGTGATCTTTCCACTTTGCAAGTTCCTGGTATGACGTCACAACCTATCAAATTTGCATATTTGAAAAACCTTAATATCTCAGCAACCGAAAGAGCTATCTTAATGAAATAAACGACATTTTTCATCTTTTTCGACAAACTTTCTAACATTCTAAATTCCATACATCCGATATATACACTTTAAATGTTAAAATATCTCAAGAACCGTGAAAGATTTTGACAAAATATTTTCACCACTATTCCTCGTTTATTAAGGTCTATCCACTAAAGTAGTAAAGTTTTTCATTTCATTGGAACTTTAAGTTACCTCCATTTCCTGATTTTCCTGGTTTTCCAGCATTGCCTCCATTTCCGCCTCTTGTTCCAGCGGTACTGCGACCATGACAGCATGCGTCGCGATCACTACAAGAAACCATACCAGTGTTTAGATTCGAATTTCCTTCGTCAGTCCTAGTCAGAGATTATGCCTTCTGAAGAGTAACGTTATCTAACGAAAACTTTCTCCGTTATTGTCTGACTTGTTAAATACCGGAAGGTAGAAGACGTTAGGTAAATGTTTGTAGCAAAAAATTCGTTTGTTAATAACAGTTTTCAGAATCGCAACAATGAAGCGGTTTTTCAAAACAACAGAAAACGAGACTCTTTACAATTTCTGGGATCGAGGTTGAGGTTGCAGTTCAACCAAATGTTGAGACACAGTTTCTAAAATAACAAAAAAGTTTACAAGTGGAACGTTTGGAGATAAATTATGTTCCAAAACTTTGACGTTCTCTTTATTTCGGGCTTTCTGAGTTACAGCCTTACAATGAGTCATGCTAAAAGAGCACATGACACGAGATGAATTTTGCAATTTTCAAAAAGTATACTACAAAAAACATTTGTTTGTCAAGTTTGAGAAACATACGATGAAAGTACGCCAAGATACGGCGTGTAGGATTTAAAATTTTTCTCGCTAAAAGTGTCCCCTCCAAAAGACCAACAATATGACGTAACAGAACACGTGCGTCTCAGCTCAGCTTAACCGAAATCGACTTTAAAATATCTGTAACTAATAGAGTTTCTATCGAAAACTCTAGCAGTTATGGTTGTTTTAAATCGACTTATCTCTTTACTTCGTGGCACCATATTTGATGAACTGAGGCGAAACGCACGAGGCCTGTTACGTCATATTGTTGGTCTTTTGGAGGGGACAAATTTAGTGGGGAAAATTCGAAAATGTACACGCAGTATCTTGGCTTACTTTCGTCGTATGTTTCTCAGACTTGGCAAACTAATGTTTTTTATAGTATTCTTTTTGAAAATTGAAAAAATGATTTCGTGTCATATGCTCTTCAAGGTTTTTAATTCACTTAGTATGAATGAAAAAGACAGAAAGGGGACAAATGCATCAGTTCTAGTCCGTTTCATATAAAAACCTGATCAAATTCATGTAAAATAACTCAAGTAGTACGCGCGCTGTGATTGGTAAAAAACTGCGGTTTATTGTGCTGAAGAACCACAGATGGAAAGCGAAAAAACACTAGTTTTATTTTCTTGTTTCAAAAAAGATCGCAAATAATGATCATGACGACTTTCGGGAGTTTTACCCGAAAGCGAAAAAGTGAGACTCGTTATATGTATAGCTGAGTTCGGCAACGTGACAACAAGGAACAATCAAACTGAAATTGAACTGAAAGATACGAGTTGCAAACGGATCGATAAACAGTTAGAAAGTATCACAGAAACTCCAACATCACAAGCAAAGCAAACCAAATAAAGGTAACACAGTGAGGTAATACTCTTATCGTCTTCTTCCAACATCCCGAGTGGTTTATTTTTTTAAACCCATAGAAAAGAAAGGTTTATATGCTTAAATAATGGGATCGAAAAAAAATAATTATGTTATGTAAGTGCATGGGGCCGAATAAATTCAAGGATTAATTTTACGAGTGTTTTCAATTTTTTCCGGAATTTGGAACAAATTGAAAACACAAGTCATATTAATACTTAAAGTGTATAGGAAGTGAAAAATTTTATTGCTTCAGTGAATAGACCTTGATAAATGAGGAATAACAGTGAAACATTTTTGTCAAAATTTTTTATGGTTCCTGATCATGAAATATAAACATTTAAAGTCTTTAACTGATGACGTCATGAGTGGTTCTGACAAATTTGCTTGTTTAAAAAAATCTGCTGCCAACCCATAACCCTTGGATGAATGTGAATCAAACTTGGACTAATTATCTATCTACCTAGAAATATATCAGCAGCCCAATTTTGCAAAATTTAAACACATCCAAAGTAAAGGTTATGCAACTTTGTCGGAACCACTCATGACGTCATCGGCTGAAAACTTAAAGTGTTAATATCTCAAGACACATAAAGGGCTTAAGTAATTTTTTTTTCCATTTTTCCTCATTTAGCAAGGTCTGTCTACTGAAGCACTAAAATTTTTCATTTCATATGCTCTTTAATTGTACGATTGACGAAACCAGGCGATTACATAGTTATTACATCGAGAGCAAAATTCTTCATTCGGCTCCGCGGTATTCAACAAGAAAGCGCTGCATAACTTAACTCACTCATCCCAATGCAAGTTTTTTCGAAAATTTTATTGCTGGAGATGTAATGAAATCTGCAATCTCTTACATCATTCGGAATCTTCGCAAGAGGTTTGGAATCGTTTCTCAAGCATTTTTATGATCTCTTAGAAAATTCGGAAAATCTTCTGAGGTACTCGGAAACGTTCGGAAATTTTCAAAAAAAAAAAAGCGTTTTTGAAATTTTTTAGATTTTCGGAATCTCTTCGGAAGTTTTCGGAAATATACTAGCGACCAATCAGCGCAAAGAAGTTTTACCCTGAGTTAAGAAAAAATTCCCCCGCTATTATCCAATCAGCTCGAATTAATTTTGTCCACTATGTCATAAATCTTTTTATGACACATCATGTAACAAATACTTATCCAATGTATCGGGATTACACACGTGTTTGGGTGTCCCGGAGCTCCCTCGTGCCCGTCGCCTCCATCCTGGCCACGCCCTCCTTTGCCCCCAGTTGCTCGGATGTTCAATTTTCCACCAAATACAAAACCAATGTAGAAGGTTGCGTTTCCGGATGGTTGACCTACCCCTCCATTGCCACTGTAAGGTTACATAAGTACGTGAGACTTCTCAAACGATGCTAATGTTTCCTGGAAAATGTTATTTGTACCATAAAAAGGACATTTCAGAAGTCTTTCCGTATTTGCCATATTCAATTTGCCACAAAAACGATAAAATGTCAACGTTCAATCGCCTCAGAAAACCGGAAGTGACGTAGACATTAGAACTCTGCGCTGCGTTACTTTCCTGAGAAGCACTTTCAACTATTTTCAATCTGGTTCATCGGTATAGCGTTGGTGGATGCTCAAACACTGTGAAAGGCGGTTTTAGCCTGCACTCATGGCCTTCAAACTTGTACACTTGAGTTCTCATGTCTACGTCATAGGTCACGTGTATCATCGATGCAGAATAACAATTTCGGTTGAAAAAAAACGACAACCAAATTTTTTAGTTTTTGATTTTTCGTGCGGCTCTTTTCATACAGACAACATTTTAACCAAGTACTATAGTGACTTTGAGTGAGTCCCTTTAAAAGAGAATACACAGTAAAAGATTGAGTTGGTTTGGTTGATTGGTACAAGACCAAGTTCTTAACTTACGCTCACCCATCTGAGATCACTTTTACTAAAAACTCACCTGTCTGAGCCCACATTTACTAAGTACTCACCCATCTGAGATCACTTTTACTAAAAACTCACCTGTCTGAGCCCACTTTTCATAAATACCCATCTGTGATCACTTTTACTAAATACTTACTCCTCTGAGCCCACTTTTACTAAAAACTCACCTGTCTGAGCCCACTTTTACTAAATACTCATCGTCTGAGCCCACTTTTACTGATAACTCACCTGTCTGAGCCCACTTTTACTGTGTACTCACCAGTTTGAGCCCACTTTTACTAAATACCCATCTGTGATCACTTTTACTAAATACTTACTCCTCTGAGCCCACTTTTACTAAAAACTCACCTGTCTGAGCCCACTTTTACTAAATACTCATCGTCTGAGCCCACTTTTACTGATAACTCACCTGTCTGAGCCCACTTTTACTGTGTACTCACCAGTTTGAGCCCACTTTTACTAAATACCCATCTGTGATCACTTTTACTAAATTCTTACTCCTCTGAGCCCACTTTTACTAATAAATCACCTGTCTGAGCCCACTTTTACTGTGTACTCACCAGTTAGAGCCCACTTTTACTAAATAGCCATCTGTGATCACTTTTACTAAATACTTACTCCTCTGAGCCCACTTTTACTAAAAAACTCACCTGTCTGAGTCCACTTTTACTGTGTACTCACCAGTTTGAGCCCACTTTTACTAAATACCCATTTTTGATCACTTTTACTAAATACTTACTCCTCTGAGCCCACTTTTACTAAAAACTCACCGCTATGAGCCCACTTTTAGTATATACTCACCAGTTTGAGCCCAGTTTTACTAAACACTCAATCATTTGATCCCACTTTTATTAAAAACTCACCCATCTAGCCCACTATTACTATGTACTCACCCAGCTGAGTCCACTTTTACTAAAAACTGATCGGTCTGAGCCCACTTTTACTAAATACTCATCGTCTGAGCCCACTTTTACTATGTACTCACCCATCTGAGCCAACTTTTACTAAATACCCACCCACTTGCATTAAGAATCCATCCAAGTGGGCCCACTGTCTGAGCCCATATGTTCCTTTTACTCGACCCTTGGAGCCCAAGTGAACTCTATTCACCCATCCGTCTTAGACTGCTTGTGTTACGTACTCACCCATCAGAACCCGCTTGTCCATCTTGTCTACCGCTGGCCGCAGGTACTTTGTAGTTTGGCCTTCCTGGTGACTTATACGACACATCAATTGTCGTCTCATTATCGACGATTGTCAAGTTTACAGCCACGATATACACGTTCCTTCCCTTCCAGCTCAGAGTGCCTTTCAGAGACAAACTGGTTGCTTGTAGATAAAAATCCTTGCAGGGATCGACGTCACTTTCATCAATGCTTATTGAAGTCGCCAGAATTTCTATTCTGTCTGGTGTTACCTACAAATGAATCAGAAACACGCTGTTGTAAACTGGAAGCTTTGTTTAGGCTTGACTTTTCGGTTTTAGTCTGGCTTCAAAACCAACTAATAGGCTTGGATATCCCGAGATACGGGAGTCAATCAGAGTGCGCGAAAATGGAACTCGTTTGCTTTGGTAACCACTTATTAAGCTTTAGAAAATACCTTCTGTATTTCCATACTCTGTTGGAAACACGTGGGATTGCCGGAAGAACACGAGAAAAGGTTTGGATCACAAGCTGAAAGCGATGGTCGTTAATGATTTCTATATATATACAGATTTAAAAAAGTTGTCTTCGGCCTATCAGAGCGCGTGTTTTACTGAATTTATGTTATGATAAGTGTTATATATCCAGGATATCCTATCTCTAAGCCCTAGGTGCCAGACCTAAATTTACCAAAACTAAGTAGAATACCTTCTTGTAAAAGCCATCAGAGCTAATGGTCTTGTAACTCGTATTGTCAGGAGGGCAGCTGGGATCACGTGACCGGCCTAATCGCGAGTCTCCGCCAAGTAAACCAAATGAAGTCAAAGGCGATTCCCGTCCTCAAGTTTAGCTATTGTCGTCGCACCTGTTGTTTCAACAGGGTTGTGTTAGCCAGTGATCGTGTGGAGGAGGGGGGGAGACGGGTTAGGGGAGGGGGGGATGCTAGCACTTATGTTCCCTGTATTCTCATGATATAACGTCTGCCATTAGAAATTCAAAGAAGTTTGTAGTGATCAACTCGGTTCGATGTTTGCAAGCGGTCACGAGGAGAAACAGCTTTAAATTACTGGAAGGAGAATGCCTTATGTTTGCGTTGTTTTAGATTGTTCGAATCGTGAAAAATGATAAGAGTTTCTTCATTCTCACTTTATTCACGTTTGTTTGCATTGGCCAGATTTGTGACAATGTATTGAATAAGAAAACGCCGTGAACTCAGAAAACTCTTGTAAGAAATGTGGCGTGTGCCGCGAAGTCAGGTTTTAGTTTTATTGGCTTACTTTTACTGTTAACGTTGTTCAGTTACCGAGATCACCTAGTTGGTGGTCCCTCCTAAACTGTTCTACAGTTGATACTTGATTTACACGCTTTTTTTAAAAGAACCAGTAAATTGGCCGAGGCTCATTGTTCTTAATTTTTTGGCGATTTGAGTCTCAAATTGTTCTTGAAGTGTTCTTATTTCTATGTGAAAACGGATTGTTTGCCTATTTCCTTATGAAGATACAGTAGGCTACGTTCACAACGATTGTAAGAAAAACACCTTCGGGGTAGTGTTTAATTCGTAAAAAGTGCGAATAATTTTTTGTAAATCTCAATAAAAGTGCTCAATCGAGCCCCGAGTCTCAGCTTGTTTTAAAGTTGTTCTTAAATTTCGGCCAATCTGAGCCTTTTTGTTCTTATAAAGTTGCTCTTTTGAAAAAAACGTGTTATAAAGCCGAAACCAATTGTGGAACTGCACACAGTTTGGACATCCTGCTGACGAGCAGTAGTTGTTTTGTATTTCAGTTTCAACAATCAGCATGAATTTGAAATATCTATATATACCTTGAACAGTGACTAACAGTCTGTTTATGGGCATCATTGAAAAAAGTTATGACGACTGCTAAATGACAACATGAAGCAATTAAAGCCTTGTTACAGTTTTTCTGCTGACTAAAATGTGTATTGAAAACGTGCCTTACAATGGAAATGACAGGACTCGATTTTTTCGTTTCAGCTCTGTTTCAGCCAGTTCGTCCAGAGCAAGATCATGGCACGATCATTGCTATAAATAGCTCGAGAAATAATAAACGTAATGATAAAGAACATAGCTTTATTGTTCGTTCGATTGAGATAAGTATTGCTCAAGTTTTAATTTCTTTAGTCTGTGAAAAAATGGCAATGCTAAAACATTTGATAAATTTTTGGGTTGGCCAGCGAAGCTACCTGCAAGAAAGTAACGCAAGTAAGGCTATCTCAAAACATAACTTTAAGATTACAGAACCAAATAACCCTCGAGTAGTTTCCTAACTTTCTAATGGTTTCGCTCTTAAAAAGATTAATGAGTATAGTCGCAAGAGAACTTAACTAACATCAATTACTGGCTTGGCAAATACTTCCTATATTATTTCCAACCACTACTTCTTTCACTTAAAGTTGTAAAGTGTGATCTACGGCGCGTAGGTGGAGAGATTAATATCAGAAGAGGAAAGAATATTTGTTTACCAGCGAAACAAAACGTGACCGCATTCGATGGCAGCTATATCCCGTTAGAAACACTTACCTAAAATGCCAGACCAAGCAAGCTGTAGCCAAAGAAGACAGAAGAGCCCCAACTTCATTTTTACAACCTTGAAGTCGATTGCTATATCGAAAGTGAAACAGTATGATAGTTCTAGTATGCCCGGATATGACATCTGGCTTGTCATATGACACGCTGGGAGAATCCCCGGCCATTCGACACAATAGCCTTCAGTACCTGCCAGAACGTGTTAATTTGTTTTGTTTAACTCGCTTGCTCGTGGGCTCGAAAGAACGCGTTACTTCAAAACAACCCATTTCAACAAAAATGTTATAACTCTACCACTCACAGTAGACCTTAAAAGAAAATAAATAAACTACAGGCTTATATTAATAAAAACCAATAAATTTGGCGAGGCTCATTGTTTTTAATTTTTTGGCGATTTGAGACTCAAATTATTCTTTTAAGAACAATTTTAAAACATTGTACTAGGTAAAAAAGCAGGAATTAACCTAATTGACTTAAAGGCTATTAGCGCCAAAAAATGTGTTAGCTGTAACGTATTGTACCCCGTTTGAACGACCTCTAATATGCAGTTTGATTGTCCGACACTTTTCAATGCCAGTAATGTTTTGCACGTTACCAGCCTCAGTCACACGCGCGCTCCCGCAAAAAGAAAATAACTCGTTCTTCGTTACCGTTTCCACGACAACATAGATCTTATCGAGCCGTTGGCTTGCGCTGTGCAATCGGCCATATTTTGTTTGTTAGCGGGTGATCGACTAAGGCGCGAATGTATGATTTCGATCGATCCTGATCCGGTGCACTTTTACATGATGTACAAACAAAAATGACCTCCACCCATGCTAGAGTCGGATTCACGTTTCTATTTTCTGTAAATTGCTTTAAAACAGAAATGTATGCATCAGTGGAAGGCAAAACTGGTTTAAAGCACAACCAATGGGAGTGAACAAGCTGAACAACATCATTAAAGACATGACACAAGCGGCGCAAATTTCAGGCAAAACAAACCACAGTGGTAGAAAAACTTTAGGGCAAAAACTGCAAGACAGTGGAGTTCCTCCCAACCAGATAATGCAAAGAACGGGGCATAAGAACTTGCAATCAGTAAGCAATTGCAGTTCTCTGCGAGAAAAGCAAATGGAAGTATTTCACATATTCTTCCAAACAGATATCATCCTATCCAAACCCTAACCATAACTCCTAACTCGAAAATTTTGGTTGCTTTTAAAGCGAGGTTTACTTCCGATATTTCGGTCTAAAGATTAATAGCTTTGTATGCATAATGAAGTATGGGTGAGTATGGAAGTTAAGCCTAACTAATTACTTCAGAATTAAGGACTTTTGATAATTTTTGTTTCAAAGAGAAGGAAATTAGATAAAAATTTTCGTACTCACCAATACTAAATTATGCACTGTGGCCGCCGAAATTCACATTTGGTCGCCAAACACCACATTTTCTTTTCGGGACTTAAAAGAAATAGTCTTTACCCCAACCCTGAAAGTTTGGAGTTTTTTTTCCTAGCTACACGATGTTTGTTACTGTGGTGAAGCCAGCTACAGTAATAATCAAGACAGTAATTAAGTGTGAATTTATCAAGATCTAATCATGTAACAAATACAACTCGGTTAGCAATAATAGTATCACGATATCAGTAATTATATTCTTCACAGGAACTTTGTGTAACTTCACACGGATAGAAATTTCACGAAAATACTGAATCCACGTGAATTACACTAGTTTTGCTAGGGTGCAAAGCGCGAATGTTGCCAAAAAGGTAAACAACACAACACCTCCAAGAAAACTAGCCACCTAGCCAAACTTGATCTAGTGCTAAACAGTGACCTTCTGTGTGTTGGCGATCGCCTTCAACAAGCGCCAATCAGCACAGCCGCAAGACATCCAATCATTCTACCCAAGAGTCACCACATTGTGGACATAATCATCCGCTACTACCACCATCTTTCTGGGCACTAAGGCCTAGAATACACACTGTCATTGATCAGACAGCGTTATTGGATCATCAACGCAAGATCTATCGTGCTCTCCACGCTTAACAGTTGTGTTAACTGCCGAAAATATCAAGCGCGCACAGCCAAGCAGAAAATGGCAAGTCTGCCAACAGAGCGAGTGATCCCTGGAAAAGCCCCATTTACGTACACTGGTACTGACTGTTTCGGTCCCTTTGACGTGCGTTGCGGAAGAACCAGCGTCAAGCGCTACGGTATTATATTCACGTGCTTGACTGTGCGTGCAGTCCATATTGAGATCGCAAATCCCTTTGACACAGAGTCCTTCATTAATGCCTTACGCAGGTTCATGGCGCGACGAGGCCAGCCTGAGGAGATCCGCTCCGATAACGGAGGGAACTTTGTGAAAGGCGAGAAAGAACTCCGCAAGGCAGTTGAACAGTGGAATCAGTCGCAGATCTACGAGTTTTTACTACAACGAAACATCAAGTGGGTGTTCAATCCACCCGCTGCTTCTCATCAAGGGGGAGTCTGGGAAAGATGCATTAGGACCGTGCGGAAAGTTCTGAAAGCTATCACAAGGGAGCAAGTCCTGGATGACGAGGGCCTCCACACGTTAATGTGCGAGGTCGAGGCCATAGTGAACGGGCGACCAATTACAAAACTTTCCGATGACCCACGTGATTTGGAACCTCTGACGCCCAACCATCTGTTGTTGCTGCGTACTGGACCTGTGGTCCCACCCGGGACATTCACCAAGGACGACAACTTTGGACGACGGCGGTGGAGGCAAGTGCAGTACTTAGCAGATACGTTCTGGCGTCGTTGGATACGCGAGTACCTCCCCTCCCTACAAGAGCGCCAGAAATGGCACAATGAGCATCGTAACTTTGCGGTAGATGATGTCGTGTTGGTCCTCGATGACAAGAAACTACATAACTCTTGGCCGCTCGGACGGATCCTTGAAGTGTATCCCAACAGCAGGGATGGCCTTGTACGCTCAGTCAAGCTGAAGACCAGCGCATCCGTGCTCGTTCGACCTGTGAACAAGATTGTTCTACTGGAGGCTGCCGCTGTCAAGAGTGATAAGTAAACTGATCAAACAATTATTAACCATTAGTATGAACAATGAACAGTTTGAACATTCGTTTATTCAAGTAGTTGTATCAGTGTGTATCGTTAGCATTATATTTCAAACCCTTTATAGTGTATTTGTAAAGGCAATCCTGTATCGCCTTTAAGGGGCCGGAGTGTTGGGTTTGAAATACGAAACCCTATATCGTTACCAATATTAATATTATCATTTCGTTATTATTAGAATATAGGCCTTTAGCAAACTTGGCAATAATGCAAATTTGTTCCTTTCAAATTACCGTTTCATACTTGTAGAAAATTTGTGGTTGCCCATCCCTATTCTGTTATTTCCTTCAGGAAATACGTAGACACTGCTAATTTTCTAAAAGCACGTTTTCTTTACTGTAACAAGTAAGTACTCTATCCACTGAGTCAGTTTTAGTGAGGATCGCTACAGTGTTGGCAAAGTTTAGGCCTTGTGCCGTTTTTCAAGTCTATCCGCATTAGTTCTCAGTCAAGTCTATCAACTCGGTGCATGTGCAACAAAGTAAGTAAAGTTTTCGTATTATCTTCTAAGTAAATTTCGACTCAAGTCAGTTACGTTGATGTTTTTCATTTTGTTAATTTCATAAGAGTTTTGTCCTTAGATTTCACTGAAAATTCTTGTTATTGCATCCACGACTGTGATTATAGCTACTGTAATTAATGTTTCTAGCGTAAGATACTTATCACTATTATAGTTTGTTTATTATAGCCTTCACAAGTTTGAATACTGTGTCCTATGTAATTAGTATTCGTGTAGTTATCTAGCATGAATTACATAACAATTGATAGTGTAAAATTATTGCTTGTCATCGATTTCTGATACAGTATAGTGCGAATCTATCTTGTATCCTTAAGTATATATTAGTTGAGTCAGTACCTACTTTATTATCATGTTTCAGTTTGAACCGACATTTGACATTTGCATTTGACATTCAACATTGTAATTTCAATCAACTCACGTTGCAAGTTTGTCAATCGTCAGCTCAATCGAACTCTGTTTTAAAGACATTGAAGTCTGTACAACACTACTGGCTATTGAATAAACACTGCAGCGATAAATGGTCTCAAATTCCTGTCGAGTTCATTCGCGCATTGCACCCTAGCAACACTAGTGTAATTCACGTGGATTCAGTATTTTCGTGAAATTTCTATCTGTGTGAAGTGTGAAGTTACGCTTTGCACAT
The DNA here is from genome assembly GCA_026413305.1 of Hydrozoanthus tunicans. Taxonomy (NCBI): domain Eukaryota; kingdom Metazoa; phylum Cnidaria; class Anthozoa; order Zoantharia; family Hydrozoanthidae; genus Hydrozoanthus; species Hydrozoanthus tunicans. The sequence continues at coordinate 15,164 of JAOBAT010057743.1, read as the reverse complement.
CAAGTTTTATTACCATGTTTAATATAAAAACTGCAGACCAAGTAGAGCTCACTAACTCCAAATATGAGCTCGGTCTGTTAGCACTGAAAGAATGCCTATATAATGGTTTTGCTCTACTAAATACCCATTGTCATTCTCAACGACTACCCGACTTGCAGTTGAGAAATGGTGAAAGTGCTACTGAAGAGAAATCTTTAAACTAGTTTGAAATATCCAAAATTTGACCCGCATAATTTCCGCCGGGACACTTGTGACCGGTTTTGTGGCTATTGGCTGCTGGGTTTAGACCCGTAATCATGAATTTTTGCGGGAGAGTGCGATTGAACGTGGAAATGTACCAAACAAGCGCTGAAGGCAGTGAACTTTAGTGGTATCCTGTGGGATGGAGTGAAGTGTTCCGAGCTAACCAATTGCAACTTCCCTCGCGGTGGGCCTGAAGTTTATACTTTTATACTATGATAATCAACGTTTGTAGATTATGCTTGAATCTTTTTCTGTTTTAGGTTTCCTTTAAAAAAGCTAAACTATCTCACTTCTCATTCTCGTATGGATACTGACGTTTGATGCACAGAACGACAATAACTTATAGCGTTCCCACCGTGCTTCAAAACATCCAAGTGCCCTGTTCCCTTAACAAAATAACAATGATAGTTTGAAGCAAAACTTTATTAAGTTATCAAATCATAAACTACTGCAGTCGAATTGTTAAGTTAAAGCAGCACTGTAAATAATTTAAAGTCCCTATCAAGCTTAATTTTTTACTTTCGGGATTAAAACTGCTGTCATTTGGGAACTCAAAAATCGAATAACCAAAGAAAAATTCCACGTCTAAGTATGCTTTTTTATCAAAAAATGATCGGAATGTAAATTTGACCGAGCATGCCAGGGACTGGTAACCTATGACGTAGCAGCAGCGAGTTATGTGGTTTTTGTTTAAAAAAATACATTTCTGTTAAAAAAGGTCACAAAATTTTTATTTCAATTAATTTCAAGTGAATTCGTCGATTAAAGTTATAACAACGTGACTGTTGTAGCCAGAATCCAACGTTTTGAGATAATTAAAGATTGTCTCTGCTTCATGCCTTGTGCTACGTGATATACCTCTTGCTACGTCATCATTGCACGTTTTAAGTCTAAAAAGTGTAACAGGAACGGCGAAAAAAGGTTTTCATTTTCGAGAATTACCTCTCTCTCTCAGTTCTCACTTTTTCATCTGGAACTTAAAAAATAACAAGTTTTAGAAATTTGTGACGAAGGACAAACTGTTTAACGAGTTTCTGTTTTCAAAGAAACTGAAATGTCGGGACTTAATTAAGAACACTCCAACTCAAACAAAAAATCTGAATCTGCATGACATTTGCAAGAGTTCCCTGACGTTCTCAATACTTGAAATTGTTACTGCATAATGCACATGTTAAAAATGAGATTTTACCCATCGATGCAAGCAACTAAAGTAAAATATTCACAAATTCCACCATGGAGAAACTAAAATTTGAAATGTAACATAACACTTGTTCCGAGTTTTGAGAAGACCTTTTCTTGCAGGATTTTGTAAATGTTTTTTTTTACCGTCCGAGACTATCAGGCTGTGCACGTGTACCGACAGCATTCCTCCGTAAGCGGTACACAAAAAGAATCTACTTAAAAGAATTGTCTCTAGCTTTTAAGAAACCACAGCTAATATCGAAGCTAAACCTTATTTTATACCTTCAATTCTCGATGGGAGTAACGAGGAAGCGAAGTCAAAGAAGCAAACCCAACTGCTACCAAACGAAATCCTGATATTTTTAAATATTCTAAACTCAAAACTTGTGTTTTTATAGTTTAAAAGTTGTCTTAAAGTGTATACAATTATCAGTTGAGGGGTTTTTTATGTACAAAATGCCCTTATCCTTCTTTTTGTGATGGCAAAAAAAGAAATTCGATTACGATTTTTCTTCATGGCGTAATTTGCGTTTAATGTTCTGAAAAAGAAGTTTCACTTTAACTTTTACTACTGCGATTTTACGTAGAAAGCAGATTTTAATGGATCGGTAATGGCGGAGAGTTAATACAACAACACCTCTTTTTTTATTTCCCTTATTTGCAGATACAAATTAATACATAATTATAGTTTTAAAAGAAAAAGGGGGCTACTGGCGACCTGAAATAACCATAGGGTTAAAAATGTCAGATCGCCAGTTGCAGTTATAAAATGGCAATATATGGTCGGTAACACAGACATACACGCACACACATATAAGCAATATTATGAAGAAAGCGATTCTTCTATTTCAGAGGAGGAGTTAGATATTGATACTGTACTCACATTTTAAATTAAAAAGAAACAGCTAACACACAACACAAACTGTGACTACTAAACTCATGGACCAGAAAAAATAGAGTAGTTACCAGCCTTCCAATCGCGCGGTCAAAGTGAAACCGGAAGTGATTTAAACCATGAAGGAAAATCGCAATCGACTTTTTTTGCCACCACCAATAGAAGGAAAAGGGCATTTTGTACATACAAAAACCCCACAACTGATATTAAAACTTGAAAAGTTAATGCTTCTAGTCGCAGCCTGTTAGCATCATGAATTGGAAAGTTCTGAGCTCAGCCGGTGCCAGTCTGAATGTTATTGTGGGCGTACTCCTACGTAAGAATACAAACCATTAATTTTAAAGAATTAATTACCGTGAAATTAATGGATTAATTGGAGTGAAATTAATGATAATAAAAACTAATGACAATAGTAAAATAATATGTAAGAACTTGTCAACATTAGGTTAGGTATAAAATATAAGAAAGAAAGGAAGAAAGAAAGAAAGAACGAAAAAAGAAAGAAAGAAAGAAAGAAAGAAAGAAAGAAAGAAAGAAAGAAAGAAAGAAAGAAAGAAAGAAAAAAGAAAAAAGAAAGAAAGAAAGAAAGAAAGAAAGAAAGAAAGAAAGAAAGAAAGAAAGAAAGAAAGAAAGAAAGAAAGAAAGAAGGAATTCTAAAACAATTTAAAACAAGACAACCTTTCGATTAAACGTCGGGTAGGGCAAAATTGCTTAAAGAAATCAATCAGAGACTAAAAATAAGCGAATAATGCTTTAACATCTGAAAACGGTTAGACTTTTGCGTCTTCTCGGATAAGGACCTTAAACCTTAGGTCCTGAATGGCAGACCTCATAGGGGACATCGAGTCCTATTGCCTGTTCTCTCCTGACTTCTTGAGTGAAAATTTTACAAAACAAAACAAAGATTTGTTTATGATGGAGCAGATTTGAAAAGAACGACAGCAGAGCTTACCGTTGGCACAAGCGACTTTTTCAGGCGAGTTGCAATTTGTAATTGTGACGTCCCAATAGAGATGAGACTGACAGGACTTGCAAACTGCTTCACCATGAGTACACTGATAGTACTTATTACAGTCCGTCTCGTGAGGGTAAAAAGCCCATACAATTGAGCAATCCGCTGGAAGAACAAGAGTAAGGGATATGAAAACATGCTAAGTCTATTACCTATTCGTGTTTTGAACATAATTTACCTTCATGATATTTGCGCTGTTATCAAAAATTTCAATCTCGCATACCGCGTTTCTAGCGTTCACTTGAAAGACCGATTAACCCCGACGCCGGTTTAACCTTTTATTCCGTGCTTGTGTCTTTTACGATCCGTTAACTGGCTTGGCGAAGAAATTGTGGTTTAAATGTTTACATTAATAAATTTTCTGAGCAGTCTTGTTAAGCAAGGGAAACCTTTCATTATAAAAACTTAACTTCACAGTGTTAATTCAACTGACTTTTGAACACCCGGACCCAGACTAGTTAACTCAATCTCGGTTATCAGCTTTTAGTATATACCTGATCGGCTACACGCGATTTGATTGGTTTAGAAATAGTAGCAATGAATATTTACCTCTGAAATAGTAGATCAGTAATGACACTCAGACAAAATGGCGGACGGAAGTAGTCGCTTCGCGTCCGTATGGGATCACGAGACTGAAAAAGTTTGCTCTGAAAAAACGGGAAGTTTAAAACAGCCTAAATAATTTCAATGCTATTTACGACATTTTGTAGTTCACAAACTGTCAAAACGCGTTTGTTACATATGTTAGGCTGCTCACACGTGAGTCTCGCCACGCTAAGTGATTCAAGTAGTAAAAGTGATTTTTTGTTAAAAATCTTTCGTTTTATTACAAGGAACAGTTGTCCGCTGGTATATACTAAAACAATTGTTCTATTTCGATTTGGTGGGATAGTGGCTTGATGAATATCTATCTCGCGCCTTTTACGTTCCGTAGATATTCTGCCACTATCCACCTCAATTGAAATAGACTAAGTGTTAAATACACCGAATTGACCATATATGGGAACTGAGTATGTATGTCTGGTATCAAGTAAATAGCTATGAACTTTATTACATATTAAGCCTGCCTTATAGAGATGATTGTACGCCCGGTGTATCAATGTAAGTAAAGTTGAGTTAATAAAAAAGAACAAAAGGGTAGCCCCTCTTTCTTGTTCCATGTGTTTCATTGTTAATACCTTGGCAAGCGTGAGTGTAACAGTCTCTGCTCTCTGAACTCGGCCCAACGCACTCCGCGCCACCATTGTTTGGAGGAGGATTGGTACAAGTGCGCGTGCGCCGTTGAGTGCCTCCGCCACAACACTTTGTACACTCGCTCCAGTCTCCCCACTCGCTCCAGTTTCCATTTACTGTTTAAAAAATGATGGGCGTCAAAGGACATGTTTATCAATATATGGTTGCTTTAGAAAAAAAAGATAATTTTGTATCTAAACCGTATGGTATTGAAAATTTCTTGCCCTACAGATGACACGCTCGACGACAACTATTTCTTTTACCATCCAGTAATACATCTTCAATAACACTGTACGTTTTGATTTGAATTTTGATTGAACAGGCAGAACAAAGAACGCTTTAGGGGCATTACAAATTGTCAAATTAGATGTCACGGTAACTTGAGACATATTAAGGTTCATTTAAGTTGAGACATAGTTAATGTAGGGACTGATTATCACACCATATTAGTCGTTTTTTTTTACTAGTGCTAAAAGTGCACAAGATACAAAAGGTTTCGAATTCCAATCAACAAGTAGCCAGTCAAAAGTTTCTCACTAACACCTGAAGCAAAAATGTGCACCCTCTGCGGCACGGTCCTTTCAACTTACAACAAATAATTTTTGCACATTCTTTGCACGTTTTGAGTTTTGCCGGCTTTCCTTCAAATACCTTAACGATTATTGAGACCAACAACACGAAAAGTATATTTAGCATTTCAATATTCATTGAGAGAAACCAAGTTAAAATATTGATATGTATTTTCTTTCCTTTTAACAATAATGACTACCCTGACTTGTGCAACTGTAAGGAATAGATAAAGCATACAATTCTTCTTCAGACACGACGACTGCACACGCAGTATACAGAAAATATTACAACTGCAGTTAAATGAGACGGTAGACGAAATAAGAATTAGCGAGAATCAAATGTACGTAAACAAAAAGCCGTCAAGTAAAATGTATGCACGAGGAAACAACCAAAATTTAGGGTTTACGTTTCAAACTAAAGTAGTCTTTTTTGTTACTCATGACACAAAATAAGTAAACGAAACTGTTTTTGAGGAGTTATTCTAGCTTAGTCCATCACAAACTGTCAACATTTTTGTGATGTACCAGTACAGTTGTCGTTGTTAGGTTAAATTTTTCAACTCAATTTCTCTGTTCACATTTAGGACTTATATCGATTCCTCCCTTCTCAAACATCTCAATGACTGATGAGCTTAGAAAAATACAAAATGGCAATTTGAAAAAATCCAAATTAACATGAGTGCACATTGCTGCGGAAACAAAAATTTCGACTTTGCGGATGTGCACAGGAACTGCCTTTTTGGAATATTCTGAGTTAGTGGATGTACTGTATTATAATACTTGGGCTCTACCACAAGATATCCGAGTAATAATATACACAACAAAATTTCTCGATTCTGTTTGGTTGAAAGCAGTGCTGTTTTCGCAAACAAAAAGAGTTAGTTCAGTGCAATTTACCCTACGATTATGACTATTATGCTCTTACAACTTCGACCACGGCTACGATTACCATTACGACTTCGAGTATGACAACGACAAGTACGACTACGACTAAGATAAGCACGGCTGCAACGACTACAACGATTACGGCTTCGATTTTGACTACAATGACATGGAGTACGACTCAACGACTGCGACTCAAACAAGACTAAGATTACTACGACTGCTACGACTACGACTACTATGATAACGATTACCACTACGATTACAACTACTACGAATACAACGACTATGACAACAACCACGACTACTATTACGTGGAATACTATTACAAATACGATTAGGTTTAAGGTTACGACTTCGGCTACGTTGGCGACGAGGACTAAGATTATGACTTCAACCTCGACTACAATTACTCTTGTTAATACTTCGATGCTGGTTCCTTCTAAACTAATAAATATTTTTTTCTATACTTAACTTGTAATTATACTATGTATACTATTAAAAAGTAATTTGTTCTCGTGTGTTTTGTATGTCATAAAAAAGTACAATATAATCATGTGGTTTTCAAAAAAAGTATCAACTAACCCACTCGAGTAAATTATTTCCGAGATTGAACGAGGAAAGTCGTGTGATGACCTATACTAGTTTTCCACTTAGAATTAAAATTAGTTTTATCGAACCAAACAAAAAGTGGAAGATGTTACGTGGGCAAAGAATGGCAGTAAAGTTAGCAGAGAAGCCTTTAAACGTATTAGTATGATCAGAAGTAAACTCGATAAACATCCATCGACTTTTAGAGGTTACACTCGGTGGAACAACGTGTCCAGAAAGTCTTCCAAGAAAATCAGCATATTTGTCTGGTCCGTCCCAAATGAACACCTCGTCAAAACCTCCTTCCGTTTCAAAAACAGTGATGATAAGCTGAGTCTTGCAACCATCAGGAACAGTGATATTCCAAGAACGCATTTCGTAGTTATCATAGTTTTGGGGGAAGTTGGGAGATTCGATGATGCCATTGAATCCTTCAATGTTCTGATGCAGGCCACACCGTCCTAGAAAGTAAAGAAGTATTCGAATAAAATCCTCTTGTTTTATTCAAAGAACTAGCGAATAGGTTTGCTCAGTCAACTATCATAAACAGGGAACATTCGTAGTATAAGGCAAGGACTTCGACTTCGTTTGCGATAACGACTATGATTATGGCTTCAACCTCGACTATGATTACTCCTGTTTTTACTACGATGCTGGTTCCTTTTATACTAATTAGAAACTCTTTCTATACCTGCCCTGAAATTATGTTCTCGTGTGCTTTGTATATCATAAAAAAGTAATATGTACTCATGTGCTTTTCAAAAAGTATCATCTAACCCAATCCTGTAAATTATTTATAAATTGAACGGAGAAAGTCATGTAATTACCTATACTAATTTAGTATTAAAATTACTTTATCAACGCAAACGAAAAATGGAAGGTGTTACCTGGGTTAAGAATGGCAGTAAAATTAGCAGAAAAGCCTTTAAACGTATTAGTATGATCAGAAGTAAACTCGATAAACATCCATCGACTTTTAGAAGTTACACTCGGTGGAACAACGTGTCCAGAAAGTCTTCCCAGAAAAGGAGAATTTTTGTCTGGTCCGTTCCAAATGAACACTTCGTCAAAACCTCCTTCCGTTTTAAAGTCAGTGAAGATAAGCTGAATCTTGTAACGATGATGAACAGTGATTTTCCAAGAGCGCACTACGTCGTTACCATAGTTTTGGGGAAAGTTGGGAGATTTGATGATGCCATTGAAGCCTTCAATGTTCTGATGCGTGCTACACCATCCTAGAAAGTATAGAGGTAATCGTATAAAATTCTTTCGCTATATTAAAAGAACTAGCGAACCGGGTTGCTCTGTCAATTATTATAAACAGTGTAGCATTTATAGTTTAAGAAAATTAAGGCGAACTGACTTACACCTTAACCATTTTTAAACACCTAAATAAGCGGCGGAGTAGTAACTTTAATCGCCAATACAAATATGACCATGCGACCTTTGGCTGCAAAAGCGATTATATTACCGGCGAATATTTTAAGGACTTGAGGTTGAATTGAACTTACCTTGCTGTATTAGGACAGCAAGCAGTAATCCTGCGACAAACGCTTGAGTTCTCAGCGTTCTTGGTTCCATATTCACTCGTTCAATAGGATTTCTTAGACTAGCAAATGAAACTTTACCCGAGCTGGGCGTTTATATATGGAGAACAACGATCCGAAGCCAAATTTATGATGTATTCTTTGCTGACGTACAAATTTGTTAAAGAGCAATATGGATGATTTTCTCTCCAAAAAAAACAACAGAACTTTATTTCTTCTTGACGTATAAAAACAATTAAATCGCGGAAATACGTCCTCAACTGAAGCACGGGCTAGCCATAATTAATTTGTCATGAATTGTATGCGGGTTCTTGATTATACATTTCCTATCATTAAGGCCTGGTTTCAAAATAACCGGAAGCTATGCAGATAGTACCGCTGATCGTGCTGCCGTTGTGTCTGCGGCAAGCTTCCAGTAGTGCAGAGTTTTATGGAAACACTTGGTGCGGCGACTGCGGTGGTCTGCGGCGCAGGATATGCGATGAATGCCATAAAAGTTTAAAAATGTTTGGCGCTGCAGTTATTGATAAATTTTAATGGAAACACTTGTCTGCGGTGATCTGCGACCTTTCACAGACATTTTGTTTGGTTAAGAAGTCAACTGACGGACATAATGAAGTGAAATTAACTTTTTGAAAACCATTTCAGTTGTGCAATATTGTTTTCAAGTGGAGAAAATAACTTAAGATAAATGAGTTGAAAACGAAGAACTTTTGAGTTGCATTCAGCAGTATCGCTGAATTTATGACAAAAGCAGTGGCAGAAAACACACGAGAAATTTTTGGAAAGCAATTAGTAGCCAGTTTAACATTGACATGGTTGAAGCCAAAACAAACTTGAGACGGTGATGAAAAATCTAACGAATCTATGTTTCTTGGCTTTTTTTCTATCATGACAACGCAGCGACGACTCATACATTACGTATCCAGCAAATATGGTAATTTGACAATTCAGAACTAATATTTAATCGATGCAAACAGTTTTACAGCCAGCGCAGCGCCACAAACATAATAGCTGTACTGAAACAAATGGCTGCGGTGCCTGCCGATTGATTACCGCAGCACGATCTGCGTAGTTTACCTGCGCTGATTACGGTTGTATAAAAGCCGGGCTTGGTTTAGTTTGATAGACGCTAATTGTTCCTTTAATTACGTAAAAGCGCAAAGCACCGTTCGTGCACGATATTGCTTTTAAGTTACAAGTCTTATATAACGACGCGTCACACTTAATACCTCACAACTGCTCGTCTTTAAAGCCACGATTTGTTTCCTATCTTTTGTCTGTAAGTTCCTTGAATTCCCTTTTCTTTATATTAAATCAACTTGTTAGCTTTTTTGTATTACCCAGTTATTAATGTTGACGAGAAAGACGTGTCATCGGAAAACAGCGATTTGACGTGTTAGATAACTTCAAACTAGGTTTGGTGATTTGACAAAACTATTTTTTCTTAACTGGAAAACATTCATGATCAATACCTTAACTTTTTTTGCTGTTCTTGACACAAGCAGACTCACTCGGTTTAATTTTGAGGTTTTTATATAGTATATCTTAATTTTGATCTTAGCTTACACTAAAAATATCTAATAACTTTATTAAATCGGAATTAGAACTACTTTGTAAACAAGCTAGAGACGTGAGTAACCTTGTACGTGTTAACAAAATTCAACAGGTTTGTCAGTTGGTTGCAGCATTTAAGATTGATGTCACAATTCTGCGACAGCTGAATTAATGTCGAAAACTGAAGTGAAGAAGGACTTTATGTGTTTTATTTGTTATTTGAGATACTGCCAGACTAATTAACTGGTTGACTGCTTGACTTAACTGACTAACCAAGTCTATTGTTGGTAACTGTTGCTGTCGAAAGTGTTTGAGTGCGAACGTTTAATTCGAGTCTGAGCAAAATCCAACGTTTCTTATTGACCTTAGAATTTTCACTTGCCCATGCACTTAACAAGTTTTTTTTCTTCAAAAGCTAATTGCCTGCATGTGGTTTATACTGGGTGTATTGGTTAAATTTAAGAATATTTTAGCTTGAATCATACACCTTTTGCGAAATAGTAGAGAAATAATTCTAACTCATTTTTTGTTCAGGTTGATCGATACGGTTAATCGTGTCAATTCCTTTACACAAGAGGGATGCATTGATTTATATGCTAACTACTTGCTAATTGACACAATTACGTTGTCGACTAAGAAAATAGCTCTAAATATTGCCCACGCGATGCTTCACGAAGCGTCACTAACCTGTGACGTGCGAAGATCTTTAAGTATTCAATTTAACTAGACGCCATTCAGGCATGAACTCGGGCTTCCTATGGCCGTATGGGTTCAACTTGGCATTGTCTTCGGCCAATCAGAGCGCGTGTTTTATTGAATTTTGTTATGATAAGTGTTATATCTCCAGGATATCCTATTTCTAAATCCTAGGTGCCAGACCTAAATTTCCCCAAAATGAGTAGAATACTTTCTTGTAAAAGCCATCTGAGCTAATGGTCTTGTAACTCGTATTGTCAGGAGGGCAGCTGGGATCCGTGACCGGCCTAATCGCGAGTCCCCGCCAAGTAAGCCATATGAAGTCAAAGGTGAAAGGCGATTCAAGTCCTCAAGTTTAGCTATTGTCTTCGCATTGTCTTTTGTTTACCAGCGAAATAAATTCAAGTCGAGGGCGACCGTATTCGATGCCTAAAATACCTCATAAGAAACACTTACCGAAAATCCAGCAACAAGCAAACTGGAGCCAAAGAAGACCGACGGGTACAAACTTCATTTAGTCTAACCAATGGCAACCTCCTTCGCTACGGGCCTGAACTTTATACTATGATAACCAATGTTTGTAGATTATGCCTAAATCTTTTTCTGTTTTAGGTTTCCTTCAAAAAAGCTAAACTATCTCACTTCTCATTCTCGTATGGATACTGACGTTTGATCCACAGAACGACAATAACTTATAGCGTTCCCACCGTGCTTCAAAACATCCAAAGACCCTGTTCCCTTTACAAAACAACAATGATAGTTTTAAGCAAAACTTTATTAAGTTATTAAATCATAAACTAATGCAATCAAATTTTTAAGTTAAAGCAGCAATGTAAATACTTTAAATTCCCTATCAAGCTAAATTTTTACTTTTGGGATTAAAGCTGTTGTCATCTGTGAACTCAAAAATCGAATAACCAAAGAAAATTTCCACATCTAAGTATGCTTTTTAATAAAAAAAATCGCAATGTAAGTTTTGAGGGGACTGGTAACCTGTGACGTAGCAGCAGCGAGTTATGTGGTTTTTGTTTAAAAAAATTCGTTTCTGTTAAAAAAGGTCACAAAATTTTTATTTCAATTAATTTCAAGGGAATTCGTTGATTAAAGTTCTAACAACGTGACTATTGTAGCCAGAATCCAACGTTTTGGGATAATTAAAGATTGTCTCTGCTTCATGCCTTGTGCTACGTCATATACCTCTTGCTACGTCATCATTGCAAGCTTCAAGTCTAAAAAATGTAACAGGAACGCCCAAAAAGGTTTTATTTTCGAAAGTTACTAGTATTAAAGGGTTCTCACCTTTTCATCTGGAACTTAAAAATATGATCTTTATAGGGACTTTAATACTTAAAAAAGCATAAAAAAAAAACAAGTTTTAGAAACATTTTACGAAGGACAAACTATATAACGAGTTTCTGTTTTCAAAGAAACTGAAATGTTGGGACTTAGGTTTCTTTTTTAAAATCCGACTCAAACAAAAAATCTGAATCTGCCTGACATCTGTAAAAGTTCCCTGACGTTCTCAATACTTGAAATTATTATTGCATGTTAAAAATGAGAATTTACCCATCGATGCAAGCAACTAAAGTAAAATATTCACAAGTTCGACTATGGAGAAACTGAAATTTGTAATGTAACATAACACTTGTACTGAGTTTTGAGAAGACCTTTTCTCGCAGGATTTTGTGAATGTTTTTTTACCATTCGAGACTATCAGGCTGTGCACGTATACCAACAATATTCCTCCGTAAGCGGTAAATAAAAGTAATCTACTTAAAAGAATTGTATGTAGATTTAAAGAAACCACAGCTAATATCGAAGCTAAACCTTATTTTATACCTTTAATTCCCTGTGGGAGCAACGAAGAAGCCAAGTCAAAGAAGCAAACCCGACCGCTACCAAACGAAATCCTGAAGTTTTTTATGGTTAAACTTAAAACTTTTGTTTTTATAGTTTAAAAGTCGTCTTAAAGTGTATACAATTATCAGTTGAGGGGATTTGTTATGTAAAAAATGCCCTTATCTTTCTTTTGGTGATGGCAAAAAAAAAATCGATTACAATTTTTCTTCATGGCATAATTTGCGTTTAAAGTTCTGAAAAAGAAGTTTCACTTTAACTTTTATTACTCGATTTTACGAAGAAAGTAGAGTTTAATGGATCGGTAATGGCGGAGAACTAATATTATGAAGAAGCGATTCGTCTATCTCAGAGGAAGAGTTAGATATTGATACTGTGCTCATATCAGTTTTACATATAAAAGAAACAACTAACACACAACACAAACTCACGGACCAGAAAAATAGAGTAGTTACCAGACTTCCAATTGCGCGGTCAAACAAAAACCGGAAGCATTTTTCAGAATGCAAGTCACACCATGAAGAAAAATCGCAATTGATTTTTTTTGCCACCACCAATAGAAGGAAAAGGGCTTTTTGTACCTACAAAAATCCCACAACTGATATAAACACTTCAAAAGTTAATGTTTCTTGTCGCAGCCTGTCAGCATCATGAGTTGGAAAGTCCTAAGCTCAGCCGGCGCCACTCTGAATGTATTTTTGGCGTAGTCCTACGTAAAAATACAAACCATTAATTTTAAAGAATTTGTTACAGTTAAATTAATGATAATAAAACTAATAACAACAGTAAAATATGTAATGAACTTGTCAACATTAGGTTAGAAATACAATATAAGAAAGAAAGAAAGAAAGAAAGAAAGAAAGAAAGAAAGAAAGAAAGAAAAAAAGAAGGAAAGAAAGAAAGAAAGAAGGAAGGAGTTTCACTTAATTAACTCTAAAACAATTTAAAACAAGACAACTTTTCGATTAAACGTCGGTTGGGCAAAATTGCTTAAAGAAATCACTCAGGCTTTAAAAATAACCAAGGAGAAGGTGCTGCTTTTGCTTCAACATCTGCAAACGATTAGAGTCTTCTCGGATAAGGACGTTAAACTGTAGGTCCCGGATGGTAGACCTCTTAGGGGGCATCGAGTCTATTGTCTGTTCTCTCTTGACTTCTTGAGTCAAAATTTTACAAAACAAAACAAAGCTTTGTTTATGATGGAGTAGATTTGAAAAGAAAGTTAATAGAACTTACCGTTGGCACAAGCGACTTTTTCAGGCGAGTTGCAATTTGTAATTGTAACGTCCCAATAGAGATGGGACTGACAGGACTTGCAAACTGCGATACCATTGGTACACTGATAGTACTTATTACAGTCCGTCTCGTGAGGGTAAAAATCCCATAAAATCGAGCAATATACTGGAAGAACAAGAATAAGGGATATGAAAACATGCTAAGTCTTGTGGCTAATATCAAAATACCTATTCGTGTTTTGAATATAATTTTCCTTCATGATATTTGCTGTTATCAAAAGTTTCAATCTCGCATACTGCGTTTCTAGCGTTCAGTTCAAGACCGATTAGCCCAGACGCGGGTTTAAGCTTTTATTCCATGCCTGCGTTTCTTACGATCCGTTAACTGGCTTGGTATAGAAATTGTGGTTTACATGTTTGCATCAACCCTTTCAGCCCTGAGGCATTTGTCAACATCTAAATTCTCTTTACAGTAAACGAAAGAAAACAAGGTGATTAGTGCTGAGAATATGAAATTTGATCATCCACCTAAAACTCTTAAAGATGAATTAAGAAATTCTCCCAAACTTCTCATAGGAATACTATGGACTTAATTTGGGAGAATTTACAAACTCATCTTTGTGCACTCTTAGGGGTTAAAGGGTTAAATGATTTTCTGAGCAGTGTTGATAAGCATAGCACACCTTTCATTATAAAGACTTAACTACCAATTCAACTGACTTTTGAACACCCGGGCCCAGACTAGGTAACTCAACCTCGGTTATCAGCTTTTAGTATATACCTGATCGAGTGCGCGCGATTTGATTGGTTTAGAAATAGTAGCCATGAGACAATATTTACCTCTGAAATAGTAGATCAGTAATGACACTCAAACAAAATGAATAAAAGTAAAAAAGAATAAAAGAGCAGCCCCTCCTTCTTGTTCCATGTGTTTCATTGTTAATACCTGGGCAAGCGTGAGTGTTACAGTCTCTGCTCTCTGAACTCGACCCAACGCACTCCGCGCCACCGTTGCTTGGAGGAGGATTGGTACAAGTGCGCGTGCGCAGTTGAGTGCCTCCGTCACAACACTTTGTACACTCGCTCCAGTCTCCCCACTCGCTCCATTTTCCATTTACTGTTTAAAAAACGATGGGCGTCAAAGAACATGTTAATCAATATATGGTTACTTTAGAAAAAAAGATACTTTGTAGTTAAGCCGTACGGCAATTTCTTGCCCTACAGATGACATGCTCGATGACAACTATTTCTTTTACCATCCAGTATTACATCTTAAATTACACTGTACGTTTTGATTTTTGGAACAGGCAGAACAAAGAACTCTTTAGGGGCATTACAAATTGTCAAATGAGATGTCATGGTAACTTGAGACATATTAAGGTTCATTTAAGTTGAAACATAGTTAATTTAGGGACTGTCGTTTCGTTTTTTTACTAGTGCTAAAAGTGCACAAGATAGAAAAGGTTTCGAAATCGAATCAATAAGTATCCAGTCAAAACATTCTCCCTAACACCTGAAACCAAAAATGTGCACCCTCTGCGGCACGGTCCTTTCAATTTACAACAAAGAATTTTTGCACGTTCTTTGCACCTTCTAAATTTTGCCGGCTTTAATTAACAATTATTCCAAGAGCGCGCGTTGGATATGAGATGGTAATAGCCGACG
>JAOBAT010057732.1:10353-26862 GCA_026413305.1 Hydrozoanthus tunicans | reverse complement strand
AAATTGCTCAACGACCACGTTCAACTCTTTCAAGTACCGCCTACGGACGCAACGGCCTCTTCGGTGCGAGAAGTAGAATATTACCCTATTTCTACGGCGACGATAACGCCTGTTGAGATAACCGTCCCTCCGATCAGCGAGTACCTCGACTTGAATCGCACGTTCTTCAAACTCGAATACGTGCCGAAGAAAGTGGACGGGACGGACATTGCTGCCGGTGAATTGCTCAGTCTCGAAAATAATTTTCCCCACACGGCCATCAAACAACTCACAGTAAAGGCAAATTCCACTCTGCTGACAGAACAGAATGACACCTATCACTACAAAGCCTTCATGACTCAGCTACTCAACAAAGACAAAGGAGACATCAACACGACGATGCAGCTCAGTTCGTGGCACCCAAACGACGGAGCTAGAGAATGTGCCTGCATCAATCCGCCTCCTGTACTGACGGCTACGAACGTGGACAGCGCAAACGCTCACTACATAGCCCTGTCCGATACGCAAAAAGCGTACGTAGATGGACTACTCAAAACGAGAGATAAGCTGGTCGGGGGTCCTACAAAGCTATTCTTTTTTCAACCCTTCACCGAACTCTTCACGCAACACAAGTACATTCCCCCTCAAACAGAATTGTACTTTCGCCTCGACCTCAATCCACCTTCTGTCTACATGAGAGGTGTAGGAGAGGCAGGTCAACAAGCAGCAGTAAACTTCAAAGTCTCTCTGATCACATCTCAAGTGCGCTTGAACCCAGACACTTTTGTACGGCTATCCAAAGCTAGAACAGAGAGCAATCAAGTGGTCAAATTTACAAGCCCAAAGCTGCGCGTAAAGACCTACAACATGCTTGCAGGAGAGAGGAATTTTCAGAAGGACGACGTGTTTGTCGGACGCATTCCAGATCGTTTGATAGTCGGTCTCGTCGACACTCGAGCTGTGAACGGAGCTTATACACGCTCCCCGTTCTGCTTCCAAAAATTTGGTATGCAAGAAATCAAACAGGTGATCGACGGTGAAGGCTATCCTTATCCCGCTATCGTACTTAATCACGACAACAATCACCGAGATTTGGAAGGCTACTTTCGCCTGTTACAAACTTTTGAAGCGTTCGACAAGGACAATTCCATACTCATACACCCCGAAATGTGGGGAGAAGGAATGACTTTGTTCTGCTGGAACAACACAGCGAACGGAGCAGCCGACGGTCCAATGCTTAACCTTAAAAAGAGAGGTACGGTTCGTCTGCAATTCAATCTGGGCGCTAATCTCGTCCAAAACATCACCGTGTTTGCTTTTGGAGAATTCGAGAGCGTCATCGACGTCTCTCCAGACAACGCCTACGTGTACGATCCGCTCGAGTAACAGAGATTGACAGAAAAAATGGAATTTCATCCCTTATCGACAAACGAACTAAAGCATTTAGCCAAACCCCTACTAGGAGAGACTTTTGCAGGAGTATTCGCTCAAGACTCTCTACCTCGTCGCCCCGAATTAAGTGAACCGCGCGGGTACATCGTCAATACCGACCCTTCAGACGAGCCGGGTGAGCACTGGATGGCTCTGTGGACGCGCGATAAAACGTGCGAAGTGATGGACAGCTTTGGATTGGGACCGGACGGTCTCCAAACTTCGCATCTACAAAACTGGTTAGACAAACACTGGCCTGAAAAGACAAAGGTTAACAGTTGGGGATTACAAGCACTTACAAGTTACACTTGTGGACATTACTGTCTGTATTACTTAGTGTTAAAAAACGAAGGAAAGACGATGAACGATTTCTTAACAAGCTTTAAAAGTTACGATTATGTGTATAACGATCACGTCATTTCAAAGTGGCTGAAGCGCCAAATGTATAAAAACTTAAGCAACTCTTAATAAAAAGCATTAATAGAAAAAAGCACTACGATGTCGTGTCACGTCTCTGAAGGGCCTTCCACTCTCAATTTTTACAGATTCCGACACCCTTCCTCTATTCTGATTGTGGGACCTAGCGGATCTGGTAAAACAGTCTTTGTCACCCAATTGCTCAAAGATACTAAAAGATATTTTAATCCTTCTCTACCTAAGACTACGGTCTACTGTTACGGAGCTTGGCAAAAGGGTTTCGAAGCCTTACAAAAACAAGGAATACATTTTTATAAAGGAGTTCCAACTGAAGAAGATCTCGAAGCCTGGTTCTCAAAGAGTGGAGGAGGCTTATTAATACTAGATGACTTAATGCAAGAAGGTGGAGACGATCCTAATGTCGTCAACATTTTTACGAAAGGATCTCACCACAAAGGCATCACAGCCCTCTACTTATGCCAGGACCTCTTCCCAAAAGGAAAATACGCCAAGACGATTTCGCGTAATTCGCACTACATCGTCATTTTTAAAAACCCTAGAGACAAACTAGCCGTCAAGAATTTACTCATGCAAGCCTTCCCAGACGAATGGAAAGACGTCCTCCAAGTATTTAAGGATGCTACTTCGCGACCTTTCGGGTATTTGATCTTAGATCTCCACCCTGCTTCAGACGATAACTATCGCCTCTTTTCGCGAATATTAAAAGGTGAGGGAGGAATGCGCTGCTTCACGTCATGACTTCGCGACAGAGTACAGACAACGCTATTCAAGAATTACTAGCTTCTCTATCGGCACCAGATCTCCGTACGCCGCAATCTTCAAGTACTTTCATAAATGAGGACGACGACTGGGCTGACTTAGATTTGAACTGGCCAATTGACGACATACCGCCCCCGAGACCTCCTACGCCACAACGACGTGATGAATCTCCACAAAGAATAATCAACGACTACGAATTAGATTTATCTCCTTCTATCGGTACAAGTTCGCGTAGTACTGCCCTCAATCTAACAGACAAAGACAACCCTGACGATCCTTCTATGTGGGTAGGAGACGACGGTAATGCACCGACAACGAGTAATGCACCACCCCAAGCTCCGACAGCTCCAACTAGAAGACGAAGAAGAACGGCAGGAACAAGACGAAACAGAAGGCGCACAATTGCACAACAGGCAACAGTGCAATCCCCTCAAAGTCGTCGCACGCGACTCATGAATCGACGTCGCCGCTTAGTAAATCAAGATGAAAGAAATAACGCTACTAGAGACGTACAATCCGTCACTCACACAAACACGATCACAACAGTATATAAAGGAGGAGGACCTCCGACAGTAACACGCCACTCTACACGAACAAACAATCCACGTCCCCACTCAGTATGAATAAGCAGTACTGTTTTCGGCAATATTGGTGTTATCGCAAAGCTTACTTCAACTTCAAACGTAAAAACAGAATATGGACAGCTATTACTTTATTCTTAGTAGCCCTCGGAATCATCATCGGTGCTTGCACGAAAAACGTTATCGTTACTGCAACTCTAACAGGGGCAGCAGCCCTAATACGCGGATGGGGAGATTACAACAAATGGGGCCTCAAGCAAGACCAGACGCGCTTTGCCTTCACCTCTTACAGAAAAGTGATGGATATGTTCCTAAACAAAAGTGAAAACGACTTAGTTCAAGAAATTATGCTGTTAGATCACCTAGTTCTAGACTTTGCACCACCTATAACAGATGCAACCTTTGTCGCCTTCAAAAAGTATAAAGAGGCGTGCGACTACTTAGACGGTGTAGATAATTTAAACAATGAGGAAGAACGCACAGAAGAAGAAATGCCGAAAGACTCGCAAGCGCAAGGCCTCGCGTAAGAAACAAAGGGGCGGAATAATTGGCTTTGCTTCTCCTTGGAGCGACATCGATA
Source organism: Hydrozoanthus tunicans (assembly GCA_026413305.1). NCBI lineage: Eukaryota > Metazoa > Cnidaria > Anthozoa > Zoantharia > Hydrozoanthidae > Hydrozoanthus > Hydrozoanthus tunicans. The sequence goes on along the minus strand of JAOBAT010057732.1, from coordinate 23,094 downwards.
CACTGCTAACAAAGAGGATACGAGAATCAAAAGGAAATCAGAGAGGAGGCCTAGTTCTCCCTCAAAAAATGCAAAAGCAGCTTCTTCGCAAATATTTTGGAAGTTCGCGACAAAGAGGTGGAAACATCTTAAATAGAATAAGTCGATTTGGTCAGGACGTCTTAAACACATTGGTTAGGCTAGTCACTTAAAAAATCCTCTCCTACGACAAGCTATATAAGTCGCAGCAACAACAAGCACGACACACTCACAGCCATGGCTCAAAAGAAACGAAGACAACAAAGGAGATACGTACTAAAAAAGAGGAGACAAAAGCGCAAACGTCAAAAAGGAGGATTTCTCGGAGCTGCAGCTAAGATGCTATTAGGTAGCTTAGGTGGCGATTTGTTGGGCGGCCTACTTGGCGGCGGTAATAACAGACAACAAGCACCCCCTCAATACTATAATAACGTCCCACCTCCACCACCTGGTTATTCCTACGCTTAAAGATGAGACGAAAACAACAACGACGACGACGTTGCGGTAAGAAAAAGAAACGTCACCAAATCCAAAGGGGCCGAGGAGTTTATCCGGTTTACTTAAAAATGTAGCTCGCGTTATCTTCAATCAAGGACGACGCTTAATGCTTCGGACAGGAAAAAAGTATTTAACACGCTCAGCAGCTAAAGGTCTCGCCAAAACAGTTGCGAAAGAAGCGGTTAAAGGAGCAGCATCCTCCGGAGCACGATATGCTCTTGTAAAAAGTTACGACAAAATTCGAGGTAAAAGATGAATCGCCTTAGACGTCAGAAGCCCTTTCTCAAAGCCCTATTTCAAGCACAACAAAGACCGGCACTTCGGAAAGAATTATTGCAGCACGCAAACAAAGATCAAATCAACGCTGTCAGCGAAGTAATCATGAACGTCTTACGCGGAGACGTAATTGACGTTCACCCCGAAGTTGTAACAAAACTGAAACGTCACAAACAAGCCCTACGCGATTTACAAAAAAGAAAACATTCTATTAAAAAACGACGCGAAATATTACTAAATCAAAAAGGCGGACACTTTTGGAAAAACTTGGGAGCCGCATGCAGTTGCGTCGTAGATGATTGAAGTTATAAAAGGCAATCCTCCACGTCAAAACCGCTTAGTTACAAGATGAAAGAGTACTGATAGTAACTCCCAATGAAGACCCTAGCGAGGTCGAAAGATACAAGGCTGAACTACTAGGAGAAAATCCGTATTTAAAAAAAGCAGCTACCGTTGGGGCAAAAAGAAAACGAATTCTTTCCTCACCTAACCTTACGAACACAAGCAAAGTTCGACAATTGAAAGAACTAAATGCTCAACTTCACAAGGCAACGAAACGTTTGAGACGCTTACCTACAACTTCAATAGGAACGGAAAAGCCAGACGAAGATTACGACTTTACAACTACAGCTGTTGAAAAATGGATGAAAGAAATGCTACCAAAGAAAAATCAAACACCTCAAGCACCTCAACCGCCACCGCTACCACCACTACCTCAACAACGACCACCTCCACAACAAAGACCTTACAGACCGCCGTTACCGCCAAAACCTAAATTCATACCTAAAGGTTACACTCCAACTCCAAAAACAAAAAAGACAGAAACCCTATTGCCAAGAGCACTGGAAGAAATATTCAAAGATGATGATCCTAAAACACCGAAAACCGTTAAATACGTATTACCGGAGACGCCACCGTCAACTTTAAAAAAGAAAGAACCTTCAAGCTTCCTTCAATCTGTACTAGAAGGAGCAGCAGAAGGGGCTGTCGGAGGTACGAAAGGCAAAGGCAAATTAAGTAAATCTCTATCCCTCTTCACACCTTCCAAATTGCGCTCGGGAAGTAGTTGGAAACCTTTCTAAAATGGCACCCCGCCGTAAAAAAACGAAGAAAAGGAAAAAAAGAATCCAAAAAGGTAAAGGAGTACTCGATCTTCAAAAATGGGTTTCTAAAACAGGAAAAGAATTCCACTGGCCTGGCTATCAGTATATGGGACCTGGAACCCACCTCAAAAAGAGATTAGCGCGAGGAGACCCTGGAATTAACCGCTTCGATAAAATTGCCAAACAGCACGACATCGACTACTCAAAAGCACGTAATTTGAGAGACAAACACACCGCGGATAGAAAAATGATCAAATCAATACAAAAACTGAAAGGGAATAAAACTGGTACAGAAAAAATTGTAAGCACCTTGATGAAAGCAAAACTACGCTTAGGCGTATAAACAACAAACTTGAAAAAATGTAAACACCCTCAAGCAAATAATAAAAAACGTTGATACAAATTCTTTTTCGTTCAATTTTTTATTCAAAACATCCTTAACAAAAAAGTACTTTACATCATGTATTTTTTCCACCAATTAGGATCATCATAATGAATACAACTTCGCAGTGTCACATACAAAGCACACGTCAAATCTTTATGCAATACCTTCAAAGAAAATTAATTACAATAATATAAAAATTTATTCTACCACACTAGCAAGTCCTCATAACGTATCAAATAATTATGAACACAGACTCTCTTCTTCGAAAAAGAACTTCTTTTACAAAGCATTTCTAATACCTTAAAAATAATTAAAATTACACTGTTAAAAAATAATAAATCAAATATAACCGCCTATCTCTAGATATAGCGACCAACCGTGAATACAACATCTCTCTTCTAATAAAACACACTGCACTCCTTCAGTTAACACCTTAAAAATAATTAAAAATTACACTGTCAAGCCCCTATTTAAAAAATACATCAGATATAGCCAGCTGTCATGAACGCAGCCTCTTCTCTTCGACAAAGCACACAGCAGTCCTTTAGTTAATACCTTAAAATAATTAAAAATTATTTTTTCAATCCAAAAAGCGTAGTCGAAATCTACAACTATTTGTTCCGGCAAGCGCCTTTTTAACGCACCTCTGTACATCAGAATGGATACCTTAAAAATAATTAAAAATTATTTTTTTCAATCCAAAAAAAGCGTTCTCTACCACCGTCTAGTCTATTCAGATACTTATCAAAATGAAGACAACCTCTTAATATTGGATAAAAAAAAACACAATATATCCGCATTTAACACCTAAAAAAGGAAAAAGAGAAAAATAAGCTGACTTACAATTCACTGAAAAAAGGTCTACAATCTTTCTTAGGCCTGAAATTTACTTCATTTTTAAGTCGAAATCTACAACTATTTGTTCCAGCAAGCATCCTTTTAATGCATCTCTGTACATCAGAATGGACACAGACTTCAACTTCAAGTCCTACAAAGCCTTGAAGTCCAACAAAGCACGAGCACTTCACAAAGCTATGAAGAACCTTCAAAATAAAAAATACCAATTTGGAGGTATACAATTTAACTTAGGTTCAAAAACTTCTCCCTTTGTAAGCCAACGCAGATAATGCGTTCCAGCTAGCGATCTAGACGAATTCCCTTCTTTAAAATCACCGTGACAACATGCCTTAACAACCAAACGTCGCTCTGAAGTAAGCTCAAAAAATTCATCGCAATTCATATCTTGATTAAGAACCTTAAAAAGAAAATTAAAAAGGATTAAATTCTTCATTTAAATCTAACCATCTCAAGAAAGATGTTCCTCCTAACATTCGCATGCACCTCCTCTTCATATCCACATGAATACAAATACTCTGACCAAATATTGTGCAATCGCAAAGCTCTCCGAGAACCTTCAAAAATAAAAAATCCTTCTCACAAAGAATCTTCATCTAAACATTTTAAGCAATTTAAATCAGAACTATCTCTAGGCTCCCAATAATCCTTATCTAAACAACGATGAATATCTGTTCCAGCATATAGACTGCTACGTATGTAATCAAAATGACAGCAGGAAGCATCTACGACACCTCTTAACCTCTCAAAGTTTGCTGCAGATTTTATCAGTTTGATCAATTTTACATCGCATCTTTCTCGTTTTATACAGCTAACTGTACAACTCAAAACCTACAAACAAACAAACAAACCATTCAACAATAATAAAATTTTGCACTCAAGCGATTTAAAATTTCACAATCAGAAAGAGGACAAAATAAATATATCGAACACCACCGATAACTACACGTTCCCCCTAAAAGACGCCTTTTGTTAACAGCTACATCTGCGTGAAAACAGTCGCCTACAAAAAAACGATTTTGAGATGTATATTCAACACAGGTAATGTCTCTACACAGCACCTAAAAATCAAAAAATACAACAATCACTGTAAAAACCGCCGATACTGATGAAGAAGAAGATAACTCCAAAAACTGTTACTAGTATGTGTATGAAAAACTGTATCTTCAACACTAGGCCTCATACATAACCAGATAATAGCACAATCCAACCCTCTAGGCATTACCTATAAAAAATACGAAAATCACAATGATAATCACCTCGTACTATTCCTAGGCAATATATATTCCTTATACACCCAATACGCTTTGCAAAAAAAATGAGGCGTCTCAGCTTGATAAGGTTTCTTATTAAGATGTATCATACTAAAATAGGAACCAAAAAAACCAACTGAAACTTCTCTATCGTTCAAAAATGATGAATAATATGTAGGAAATAAATCAGGCAAGACAACTCTGTAAGAAGATTTTCCAGCTTGTAATGTACACCGATTTAAAATAGATCTATGAATACATCTATAACGATGATATCGACGACAATCAACTTGATACAAAACCTACAAAACATTAAGGTAAAATTAATTGCAATTTATTAATGCATCTTCGACAAGGACTTAATCTATTAGATCTCGAAAGCCTACACCAGAAAATATGTAACAAACCTCGACTATACAAAGCCTTAAGAACTTCGATATTTATGTAAATAACTTCTTGACCGCAATATTCACTATAACCATTTTTTTCTCAACAAAGGTATATCAACCTTTTTCATCGATATAGGATTACAACACCAGCAACGCAAACCAACAACCTAAAAAAAAAACCCTATTAAAAATCTTAAAAAGCACAATATTTTTTTTATTTTTCAAAAATACTAACCGTGCCATTCTGCTTACAACGAGGTAAGAGATGTAACTCCTTATGAAGCTCTCTCCACGTAGACGGTTTAGCTACGTCACGCCACACATCATCGTTACGATTTAAAATCTCATCATCACCTAGTTCTCTCAATAACTGGGACCTTCTTTGTACAGCAACGCGTATATCTTTACCATAAATTGGCACGTCAACTCTCTCCTTAGCTCGAATAAGAGCACATACTTGCTCCTGCTTCAATAAGGCTAACACTTCAGCAACAAAGACAGATGGTAATTGAGACAACCTCGTCCACCTCCGAAGAGAGTCAGCAAGATGATACAATCCTCCAGAATTCAAATCATTCTTCTTTTTTTTTAAGCCACGCAAGCTAAGAAAATAACGACGTCTAGCAGTCCCTTTCTCAGCAGGTTCTTTTACATCACCAAAATCAAATTTAGTGAAAGTTTCTTCACCTTCTGCAGCAAATAAATCTTCTGTTTTTTCATCTCCACCTTCATCTTCTTTCCCTATTACATACAAAATCTTACTCTTCTTTACTTTTTCAACTTCCCGAAAAAAAAAGCTTTTTTTATCCTCGACGTCTTCCTCTTCATTGCTCTCCACCTTGAATTTCTTAGCGCTCTTCATCTTCTCGAAAAACTCAATTACTCAGCTATTTTTATTTCGTTTTTACATAACCTATTAACATAAAAAATTAGGGGATACCCCCCCATCTCTAAATAACCAAACTTAAAAATTCGCTTCCAGTCTTATATAAACAGAAACTTTCTTCAAACATTAAAAACAACCAAAAATGTCAGATGTAGCTGCAATATACGAACAGATGATCGACATACGTCACGAAATTGAACTAATACGTGAAAAGTTGTATCTAATACACGAAAATCTACATCTAATACAACGAAATCAACTTAAAAGAGGAAGAAAGAAAAAACTAGTAAGTAAATTTTCTTAAATATTTACAACTCTCTTCAAACTTAATAAGTAAAATACTATCTTTATTTTTTCCAAATTACAAGAAACCTACAAAGCCTGCAAAACCTGCAAAAGCAGCAAAACCTGCAAAACCTGCAAAACCTGCAAAACCTACAGAACCCTACTACTGTCCACCTATGTCGCCGTCTACACGAGCCCAACTAGATGAATTTTGGAGAGATGACAATAACTACTGTCCACCTTCACCGTCATTTAGTCCCTCAAACAACGCAGAATAATAAACATTTTTCTTCAATGTAACTTTTTATTTAATTGTTAACAAATAAAAAAACAATTTTAAATACATCTGTGTGTCATTTTTTATTTTAAAAGTATACATGTAAATAAAAGCAGTTCATTTAAATGTTCCAGAACTTCGTCTGTGTTAGTCAGCTCTTCACGCAAACGATTCAGTCTTTTTAAGTAATTGCTGAACTTTTGCCTGGACCTCTTTTGCCCAATTCATACACACTTTATTTTTCACACACAACAGTTCCACGTGCTTGCCCTCCCTCAGCCTGCTGACAATTTTCATCATCAAAGCAACCAGAGGAACTTCATCTTCTTCTTCTTCGTCACCCGTCACTCTCTCACACACATCATTTATATATGTCTTAAACAGCTTGCGAGTCGAATCGGGATCTTCTCCAGCCAACTCAAAAGGAGGTGTGACAGCAAAAGACTCTTTCAGCTCTTCAGGTCCTTCACGAACTGCAAGAATAGCCACTTTTCCAAACCCAATCTTCTTAAAGCGAAGCTTCTTCTTGTGTTTCTTTTTGTGTTTCTTCTTCACAGGCTCCTCTTCTTCCTCCTCTACACACTCTTCATCTGTCAGCTTTGGTAAGAAAAAATCTTCTTTCTGCTTCTGTTCCTCAAACTTTAAGTCTTGAGCTACAGGTAGCATCCAGGGTCCTGTCCCTTTCAAGTAAACATAAATTTGAGGTTCAGTACCGAGCACATCGAATTGTACTTCCGGATCCTGAGGAGGCTCGTCGTGCCAATCAGCTCTATCCCACTTGTGAGCTCCTAATGTGGACGTTTGACCTTAAAACATTATACTTGTAGCTAGGGTCATCAATGCAGTGACGAATCTTCTCATCAATATCCGTAACCCAAGCAACCACTTTATCTTCAATTATGTAAGGTCTCACCAAATCATCAATACGCAGAACTTGCGAAGGTGCCATACTAACACAAACGTATAATAAAATGAATGTAAGCACGCACCTACACCAAATTTATCTACAAAATAACAAAAAATAGCCAATCATACCCTTATTTTTAGGGTAAAAAGTATTTTTTTCTTTATTTTTATCATTATTTTTTCATATTTTTACCTTATTTAGAAAAATATGCAAATTTAACTCATTATAAATTCATCTCATTATAAATTCAACCAATCAGAAAGCGATATTTGGGGTATTTATGCTGTTTTGATATTGGACCAATATCGGTATTAGGCCAATCAGCAATCAGTATTTAGTTTTAGTATTTTAGGTTCATTATAAATTCCACCAATCAGAGGACAGTATTTATGTGTGAAGTGGTATACAGAACTACTAATGGAGAGCTTGGGAGTGATACAACACGGGTAGATCAACCAACCAAATGGTGTAGCCTCATTGTCGTGGTACCCAAGAAGGGGGATGCAGTACGAATATGCGGGGACTTTGTTCAATTGAACCGGGCAGTCCTGAGGGAGGTTCACCCCATGCCTACAACAGAAGAAACACTCGTGAAATTATCAGGGGCCAAAGTTGTATCCAAGCTAGATGCCAATATTGGGTTTTGGCAGAGAAAACTCAACGAAGATTCCAAATTGCTAACCACCTTTATAACCCCATGGGGACGGTATTGTTTCACACGATTACCCTTTGGGATCTCATCCGCACCAGAACATTTTCAGATCTCAATGGAGAGAGTTCTCGAGAGACTGCAGGGTTTGGTGTCTCAGGTAGATGATATTCTGGTGTTTGGAGCTAGTCAAGCAGAGCATGATAAGAGATTAGCGAGTATGTTAGATCGCCTTGAGAGAGCTAATGTTACCCTGAACCCCGATAAGTTCGAGTTCTCTGTGAATAAGTTTAATTCCTGGGAAATATCATTGGCAAAGATGGTGTACAAGTTGATCCCAGAAAAGTTGAGGCCATTACCGGCATGAGTCAGCCAACCGATGTAGGACAGTTGAGGTGATTTTTAGGAATGGTTAATCAGGTGGGGAAGTACATCGAGGACCTCGCTGAGATAACCAAGCCTTTACTAGATCTGTTCAATAAGAACAGTGCTTTGCTGTGGGGTGAGGCCCAGCACCAGGCATTTGAGAGTATTAAAGAAACTCTCAGTGCGGCACCAACTCTTGCCATATATGATCCAGCAAAAGCGACCAAGGTCTCATCCGATGCATCGTCATACGGACTTTGCGCAATCTTACTTCAGAGAGACAAAGAGGGGGACTGGAAACCAGTGTCGTATATTTCTCGAGCTATGGCTGAAATGGAACAGCGATATGCTCAGGTTGGAAAAAAAGCACTGGCGGTCACGTGGTCTTGTGAACGTCTGTCTGATTATCTTATTGGCAAACCATTCTGTATAGAAACCAGTGTTTTCAAAGTAAGCCGTCGGCCGTCGCATCCTACGGCAACTCTACAGTTTGCGACGCCTACTTTTTTGTCTTTTCAAATATTTGTTTGAAAAAGAAAAACTCTAAGGCGGAGTGGATAATAAAACGTTTGTTGCAACGCCTACTTGCTAACGTTATTAACATTTTTAAACGCTAGTTGCGAAATCATCTCTTGCAGTTATGAACTATTTTCAACATCTTAGATTGTTAGTTGTTTAGCACAATAACATTTTTAACCAAGTGTAAATATATGCGTATATTATCTATTATATTTTCTATTTCATTGTAATGTAACCTTTTAGACGACTTATTTTAAATTTGATTTTATTGTAACTTATTTTTCTAGATAGATGCCTAATCTCTGAAAAGCCCCTTTAGGGAGAGATTAATAAAGTTATTGTATTGTATTATTGTACTTATGTTTTTCCAATGTCACTTTTACGTCTAGGGAAAACACTGGAAACCGACCACAAACCACTTGTTTCTCTGCTAGGCTCGAAGAATTTGAATGAGCTGCCACCAAGAATACAGCGTCTGCGATTGAGACTGCTGCGGTTTAATAATACGATATTTCATGTACCGGGCAAAAGCTTAGTCGTTGCCGATGCATTGTCGCGTGCACCACTGGATAGGTCAGAGCATGATTGCCTTCAAGATGAAGAGATTGAGATCTATGTGAACAGTGTGCTGACTGAACTACCTGCTGGTGATAAGCGTCCAGATGAGATAAGAGAGCGTCAGAGAGAATTCAAAGTTTGCAGACAGCTTGCAGCTTACTGTAGAGATGGCTGGCCAGAGAGAGGAAACTTTCCAGGGGTGCTTCATGCATTCCGGGCAACCAGAGATGAGGTTACCATGGTGAAAGGGCAACTGATGAAGGGTTCTAGAGTCGTCATACCATCATCTATGAGGCTTGAGATGTTGGATCGGCTTCATGGAGGGCCCAAAGTGTCTGGTGCCCGGGCGAAAGAATCTGTCTGGTGGCCAGGCTTGAGCAGAGAGATTCAAGATATGGTAAACGGATGCCGAGAGTGTGCAGAACAGAAAAACGTGAAACCACAGCTTCTAATGCCATCGCCTGTTCCTGAGAGACCCTGGCAAATTGTGGGAACTGATTTATTCCATCTTAAAGGTAACACCTATCTCCTCGTGGTGGACTATTTCAGTCGATATATCGAAGTTGCGTATTTGCAACCATCCCAAACGACACCCGAGGTGATTCGAGCATTGAAATCTATGGAGTTCCTCAGATACTACGATCAACAGTATACTTCAGAGGAATTTATCAAATTTTCTAAGGACTGGGGTTTGAAAGCGTTACAAGTAGCCCCTGATACCCACAGTCAAAAGGAGCAGCGGAGAGGGCTGTCCAAACCATCAAGAATTTTCTCAAGAAGGAAGAGGATTCCGCTAAAGTTCTGTTATCCTACCGTTCATCACGGCTTGAGAACGGATATAGTCCAGCGGAAATGTTATTCGGTCGGAAGATAAGATCCAGAGTACCTGTGCCAGAATCTGAATTACAGCCAAACTGGTCTAAACTTTCTCAGGTTCAAGAAGAGAGCATTAGGAAACAAAGCCAGAAGCAGAACTTTGATCTGCATCATAGAGCAGTGAAACTCTCTGAGATTTCAGAAGGTTCTTCTGACTTGAAAGTCCCAGCTACTGTCATAAGAACCGCGGATAAACCTCGCTCCTACAAGGTCAGTAAACCTAAAGGTGAGGTTCGCAGAAACCGGAAGTTCCTGGCAGCATATTCACTTAAGCGTTCTGAGAGCGATGGAGACATCTCACCACATTTCTAGGGATAGATTAGAGTATCTTTCGACAAAATATGAAGGATCACGATTTTTCATCGTGTGCCACCTCTAATTCGTTCATAGAGGACTTTCCCCCTTTTAAGATGAAAAAAGTGTTAGAAACCAAGTAACTGAATCGCTCTTAGGAATCAATGCAAGTTGGGGTAACCAACACCCGGGGGAGTACCCTACTCGGCCTATTAGCAGTTACCTTCAGTCGTTTTTGTACTAAGAATAATAAAGTATGCCTGGATACTGGAGCAGGCCAAGTTCTCCAGAATATATACTTTTTGTGATTGCTTTAATTCAGCGTAGAAACGAATTTTATTTTCATCGTACAGGCACTAAGCGTTATTGTACCTAAAACTTGTATATTGACTCGAATCATTGGAGTAGCAAGCTTGCAGGCGGTAAGGATTTTTTAACGAAATCCAAGATGGCGGCAAAGCTGTGCCTTGTAAATTTTCCGTGCTAAAGACACACACACAACCGCCTGTTGACGGCCGTGTTGTAATCTGTTAAGCCACTCTCAGGGCCCCTAGTTAAAGACTGGTGGTAAAGGGTTGTTAGGGTTGGGTGAGGCCAGCTGTATAAAAGAGCTTGTATATCATTAACTAGAACAATAAGTTCGGGTCGTGTTGTTCTTGATTGCAATCTTTTAAGCCACTCCCAGGGCCACTAGTTAAAGGCCTGTTGCAAAGGGTTGTTGGGATTGGGTGAGGCCAGCTGTACAAAAGAGGTGGTATATCATTAACTACAACACACGCCACTCTTAGAGGCGGGCGGTTGGAAAGGGTTAGTGAAGCGCTGTCTCTATTAACAGTAATAAATCGTTCCTTCTCCGTTCGTCTTTGGCATTACTCATGCATTTCTCTAACAGCTGATACCAAAAACTCTGATGATTACTAAACAAGTCTTCGAAGATCTACAGTCCCTTGATGTTGTATCAGCTACTCTTTTGTTCTTTTCCCACACTCCTGTCAGTTCTCAATCGTGTTGTTCACCATACCTACCTCATCAGTATTGAGCGACTCGTCTTCAACTGTACCAAGTGAAAACATGTATAACGAGGTTCTCTTGTCGATATGATGTATTGGTAACTAAGTTTCAAGTAAATGTAGGCACTTTAAACTAAAAAAGTTTGATGGCGGGGACTGAGGGGGTTACTTTCTCAAAGTGTTTTGGGTTCAGCTAGATCAGTAAGCACTAACCCAGGGTTAAAATTTTAATCTACGTTCTTGCATGCTTTTAACCTTCCTGAGACTGATTTGAGCTAAATTTGGGAATTTAAAAGCTTTTTTCTTCGAAAATCTAAAAAGAATTTAATAAGAACCGCAAACTTTCCCTTAGAGAAGAAGCTACTGATCGAATTTTGGCTTAATCCAGGGTTACTGTTCAACAGCCTTAGAACAACCTAGCCCGGTTTTACAGGACTAAAAAAGAGACAAAATATTTAATTGTACAAGTACAACTACTTTGTACAAATACAGCTGTGCAACACATCAGCCATTATCTCATAAATCTCTTCTCCGTAACATTTTTGTATCAAGTTTTCAAAAAGGATCACTACTGAAAAGTGCAATCGCTGAGTATTTTACTAAATGCAAATAATTGCACCGACTAAACCGTAGCACAAGATCCACACTGCACCAACTAAGACCTGCCCTGCACCATTTAAGAATGTAACACGTGGACGCACTGCAGGCCAATCTAAAACGTGCATTTTTACTCAATGGACGCACTGCAGGCCAATCTAACACGTGCATTTTTATTCAATGGACGCATTGAAAGCCAATCGTAACACGTGCGTCTTTACTCAATGGACGCACTGCAGGCCAATCGTAACACGTGCGTCTTTATTCAATGGACGCACTGCAGGCCAATCGTAACACATGCACTTTTACTCAATGGATACACTGCGGGCCAATCGTAACAAGTGCATTTTTATTCAATGGGCGCACTGCAGGCCAATCGTAACACATGCATTTTTACTCAATGGGCGCACTGCAGGCCAATCTAACACGTGCATCTTTACTCAATTGACGCACTGCAGGCCAATCGTAACAAGTGCATTTTTATTCAATGGACGCACTGCAGGCCAATCTAACACGTGCATCTTTACCCAATGGACACATTGCAGGCCAATCGTAACACGTGCATTTTTATTCAATGGACGCACTGCAGGCCAATCTAACACGTGCATCTTTACTCAATGGATACACTGCAGGCCAATCTAACACGTGCATCTTTACTCATATGACGCACTGCAGGCCAATATAACACGTGCATTTTTATTCAATGGACGCACTGCAGGCCAATCGTAACACGTGCATTT
>JAOBAT010057721.1:0-26870 GCA_026413305.1 Hydrozoanthus tunicans | reverse complement strand
CGCGTTTAGGGTAAATGAAGGAAGGAGAGAAGGATCCTTCTGCCATGATTGAAGGTACCGGGTAGGTGGGTGGATGGCACCCCCCTCCCACTTATAATACGACGGAACTTTTTAGTGGTTGCATCTTGGTTAAATGAAGAAGACGTGGCGTCATCCCCACTTCGATGGAAATTTACATTGGCTTAGAAGGCGGAATTGAGATCGTCCGTTTTGATTTTTAAACTCTTAATATTTGTCCTGAAGTGATTGTCCAGGTTAAATAAGACGCCGTAAAAAGTCGCAACTTAAACTGAACCCCGTTTGAATCGATCAACACATTTGTTTGTGTATAATATATTTCGTTTATAGCAGGAAAGATTCGAGGAAAGATAGCACACCGATGTACTGTATTTTGTATTCATACTAGCCGAGCAGTTTCTCGATGTATTCTGCTTGACTGGGCTAAATTGATTGCTTTCTCCTTTCAATGAGTGTTTACCCGCTGAAACGCCGCTCATGAAAATATTAACAATAGCAATGATTGGCGCTCAGGCATGCCGATCAACTTTTCTAACATTATCATGTTTGTGAAAATGTTGTAAAAAAAAGCCGTAAAATAAAATCATTCACACTCGAAATTCATTGGCTTTTACATGCATGGGATGACTAGCTTAGGAGCTCAGTGAAAAGTTCTAAGAACTCAGTTTAAGCGCTATATGCAGCATAGAAATATAACCAAGCGGAAAAAGATCAACCCTCTGTAGGTTTGCAATGTACAACGTAAAGAGAACGGAAACAAACGTCATTTGGATCGATCAAGACATCGATTTTTACTGCACTGAACTATGGTCCGGAATGAGTCAGTAGCAGTCATTCAAATTCTAACTTATCCCACTCTAGAAGCAACTGCAGTATTTACATAGTTAAACGTCGTATGTATTTTGATCGCTAGAACAACTTTTGTGTCGTGTTTGCTACAACTGACGAGTATATTTGACCTACCTTCAACGACGTCATAGTGAAACCAGTCGATAAACAACAACAATGTCATTAGCGCCACGAACTTTCTTGGCAGAATTCTCGCCATGCTTCCTCTCTCGAAACTTCTTGTTTTTAGTTAACGTCTGCCGTAAGTTAAGAATCAATTATACGAAAACAAAACACGTGTTGAACTGCAGCTTCAACAACTATCATCACGTAGCTTCCAACATCCGATGACCTTTTTCTCTCGAGTTGCGTATCAGTTTTGCCACATCTAAATTTAACGGATACGTGATACCCCATGCATGCTGGAGGGGTAACCACAATCCAGTTTTTGTAGTTTCCGTCTTTTTAATTTTACTGATAATAGTAGGCGCTGTGAGCCCCGTAGTTAACTTACTTTTTTGCATTCAACTGTTAAATTTCTCTTGTCATTTACACATTTGTTTTAGATATAAAACGCTATTAAAAGGTATTAAAAATATATAAAAGGCGACGTAAAATTTTTAAAAAGTTTCCGAACGTTTTCGGTTAAAAACCATCTTCAGGGAATAAGGTTTCCGCCTATCGTTGTTAATTTAAAAGTTCTAAGTTATTCCCATTGGGAAAAGAAAAATTGGATGGCTTGTGGTTTGTTTGTTTAAGTCTGGTTTGAGGACAGCAATTAGTAAAGCCTCGAGAATTTTTCTCTTTGTAGTTGGTTGGCTGTTTAACAGTACTTTCCAAGTTTCCGAGAAGAGTGTGGACAAGTGTGGGAGACTGCGGCTGGGATTGCCTGGCTTGTCAAGTACTGTCTCATTCTCGTTCCCAGGGCCCATCGCTTCTCTTAGCCGGCGGGGCCTTCTGCGAATGGTACTGTCTCGGGTCATTCTCGTTCCCAGAGCCCATCGCCTCTCTTAATCAAAACTAAACCGCGTGGCACTAGCAGTCATTAGATTTACAACTCAACAGAAATCATGCAGATTCGACAAACTTGTCACGAATTAATGAAAATAATATTGAAACGAAATTTTTCAGATTAACAACCGTTATTTTCGTGTTCCAAAATTTTCTTCATTTTCTAGGTTGCTGTACCTTAGGAATCCTCCACTGTGTAACATAAGTTCATGTTCTCAAACAAAACTTTTAAGTCTTTGTCCATATCAGAAGCTCAAATTTGATAATTCTGCGCATATAACAACTCCAAACAATTGCTTGATCAGTTTTTTTGAATATAATAGCCAATTACAAGTTCTAATCAATAACGATTTCGAAATACAATTACAAAGAAATGCAAGAACAAGTTCGATTGTTTAGTTTACGAAATGCTGTTCACTAAAGACCTTCAGCCGTCATTGAACATTCAATCGGACTCAATACGTGCGAAAGTTTTTGTCTGATTAAGAACTCTGCCTCGTTTGCTATTGTAAAAATTTTTTCACTAAGTTTAGAATTCCTTGATACCCGCATAATTTATCTTTCAGTTCCTTGAGAATGGCGTCAGAATGACACCGAAACGTCGGATATTTTCACTAATATTTCTTTGTAATTACAAGTTCGTTCCACTAAGAAAAGGGGCTGCGGCACGACCGGCCCCTACCCTAAATTAGCGCCTGTAGAAGTAATAACAAAGTATATCACCAGCTGTCATTTGATTAGTCGGATATCTTTAAAGAGCGTGTCAAACTACAGCCTCCTCGGATGTTTGCGGGCAAACAGCCCAACCACTTGGTCTAGGTCAACACCAGCTGCATATTAATGTTTATGGAGATCGAAGAGCCAAGGAAGAAATCCTCTCTGGACCCGTGGTGGCTTTACTTTGGAGGCGCCTTTGTACGCTCTTTCTTTTTTATTTCTCTTTCTTTTTTGCTGTATTAATCATTTTGAGCGGAACTTTTCGGACAGCGGGAGGGTACACTGCCTCCTTTGTATCGTGTGCGTTTTGGGAGCGATTGGAATTGTCTTAGAGGAATTTTTGAATCGCTGTTCCATTCCTTGACACACAAGATAAAAAAAAGTGATCCCTAGCTAGGTGAACTTTGTTTAGTTTCACGAGACGTCATGGCGGCCATGTTGGTGCTCTTGAACAAAAGAGTTTTGATCATTTCTTTTGTTTGGAGCACCAACATGGCCGCTTCGTCTTTTGTTTTTGGTGTCTCTAGGGAATGGTTGCAACCCAAGAATTTCCAATATTTTCGCTTTGGAAGTTTTGACTAAATTTACATGACTTTGTATGGAAATGTCAACATTGTTTGTTTAGACTTGCTACAAATTCAGGGTGCCTGCCTCGGTCACATTTTGTTTCACCAATTCAACAAATTTGAGATTTTTTGCCCTACTGAAACAAAGGACGGCAAGTAGTATACATTTCCCTTGGCAAGAGACCGCAAATCGAAGTAATTTTAATATTCTTTTGTCCACACTTAAATTTGCCTGGTTAACCTCGCTCCAAGTTAAAAATAAAACGTTTCTCCAAGCAAGGTTAGCCCGGCAAACAAAGGAACACAAAATTCTCTTCACTGCCTTTTATGATATACGATTCAAACAAGACATTTAGCTGTGGTTTTCACAAATAGCCGGTCAAAATTTGGATTTCAATCTTTTCACAGGAACTAATGCAAGGACAGGGGGATGGGGGGATAGGCAGGGGAAGGAGAGATAAGCCAGATTCCTCATTTCTTTCCGCAAGGATTTATTTTCGAAAAATAGAGGGGGTACTGATATTCGTATCTACCAACACACCCAAAACTTGTCTAAGTCTTTGCAGTGATTGTATTCAAATTTAATATCAAAGTGTGTCTTTGTTGCCAAGTCTCTTCTGCTCATCTTGACAACAGGTTGAGTGTTACAGCTACGCTGTTATTCAAGGCCCAGTTCTCCAAAGGCAGATTCGCACTAAACCCAGGGTTAAGTTTTTAAACAGGCTTGACCTGTCTTTTTAGAATCAACAAAGTAACAATATTGTATATAGGAACAGTAAAGTTTAACAAGTTTCTGCTTGAATATTCGCTTTAAGTTAACTTAGTAGTCTTTGAACAACCAAGCCAAGAACAGCAGGTGTAAACAAAGATTAACACAAAATATCATGGAACAATTCTATTTTAATTTCAGAATGATTCTCGCTATCATTAGGTTAGTAGCTTGTTGCACCCTGTCTATGTTGACTAGACCATAACTTTGGCTGAAAATTCAAATCTTTTAGCAAGAGATATTTCATTTAGGTCCAACTTAAGACTAGCTATAAAAAATAAATAAAAAAAGGAACAAAGAAATACAATGAACTATGAAATGCAAATTTTAGCACTTTTTTGTTTTTGTAGTCCCGAAATTGAATTATGAATATGCATACATAACATTACATAAAAAGCTCAGAAGATAATTTGTTTCTCTTGCTTTGAAAGTTAACAAAGCTGAGCTTATTTCAAAGCAAGTGTAGCCATTTCCACTCAATATAGGCAAGGGCATTATGAAAAGAGTTAGCCTCAAAAACAAACTAGGTTCTACAGAGCCTTGTATGTACAAAATTAACCAGAATAAAACTTTTTTGAACAATGGTTTCAGTAAGAACCCTAAGAAAATAATTCTGAGTTCTCAAAGACAAACTTAAGATAGAATAACCTTTTTTGTAGAACCAAAACTGCTGCATGATAACAAAGCCAAGAGGTCTTGGCACAAAGATGGTCTATTTCGTATTAGGTTCAAAGCCTTCCCGAATACAACAATAAAATGGAAACATAGCCACTTGCAAGCTTTGCACAATAGTGTCAGTTATTGTTGTTTGTAAATGTGCACTTGCGCTTAATACAGTGGTCACAGGGATGCACCAGTGCATGCTCTGCTGTTTATCTTTCTTGAATAAAACTTTTTCATGATAAAATACTACAGTTCCCATGTTCAGACTTGCATATTGGTTGGAACTATAACTCCAAATAAAAGTTGATTATTCTCCTTGAAAGTAACAAAGCAGTGTCTGGACTTGCTGAGTAACAAACTTTTCGACTGCACTTGTTCCTTAAATTCCAAAGGCGTGAGACAAAAACTAGATGCGTGACAAATGAAGACCAGGTGTTTCTGTATTATTTACATAAAACAAACTTTCTATTTCAAAGAACATGTTGCTTGTAGTTCTGAACAATTTTACAAATGTTTATTGTGCACAGTTTGTTGTTTTGCTTAATAACTTCTGCTACCATAAAATCTTTAGATTAACTCAGTCCTCACTGGATCCTGCTTGCATCATGTAGTTATCGAGTTCCTGATCAAGATGGCCTTTCGTCTTTGACATGTACTTATCAAGCTCCGCATCTAGCTTATCCTTTGACACAGGTTTTACAGCACCACGTCCCCGACCTCTTCCTCGCCCAGTCACACCACGACCCCGACCTCGACCCCGACCTCCACGCCCAGCTCCACCACCTCGACCAAAACTGCTTTGTTGACCACCTCTTCCAAAGCCACCTCTTCCACCCCTGGAACCACCTCTGCCAACACCACGCCCTCTTCCTGTACTGCCAAATCCTCCGCGACGGAACCCTGAACTAACTTGGCCACCCCCTGCTGGCATTCCAATTCGCCCTTTCAGACCTTTCCTTACTCCTCTCCCTCTGGGGGAACCCAAACGACTCTGGAGGCTCTGTTTCTGTCCACCATTTATTGTGTCTTGTAGCCCAGTTCTTCTTGCCATCTGTGCTGCAAGCCGCCTATTCTTAGCACTTGCTTGACTCAGTTGAGCCTGATTGGATCGGATGCCTGTAACGGTGACTTGCGGTGGAGACTTGGGTGAGCGCCTTGCTATCTCAGCAAATCTTCATGAAGGGAGGAGGAAGGATTTTGGTTGGATTTTGTAATCACTTTTAATAAACCTGGCTATTAGGGCTGCAAATCTAATGCTTTCAATTTAATGCCAATTTGAAAGCCATGTATATATATAGTGACATGACCTCAGCCATTCCCTTTATCAGCCTTGCCTGGCACAACACAATGGTGCATAATGAGCACCCAATTAGCAGCTCTTAGCTGAGATTCAATGCATGCTGGGAATCTTTGGCTGTCATTGCTAAGCCCTTTAACAACAAAATTGCCAGGAATTATGCATGTGTTGGATCAATCTCAAGCATGTGGAAGCTCACCGGTCATTGAGAGTTTGATGTGTCGTACTCTTCAGGATAATCTTGGCTGGCACTTGAGTATTCCTGCTCATGGTCACTAAAACAACAACAAACACATAAGTGTGGCAAAGAACAAAGCAACTTTTAAATAGATGAATTGAACCATTTTAACCATGGGACAGCTTTTCAAAATTTGAAATCCATATCATTTTTAAAACCCTTGCAGCCCCAAACAGTTCAAAATATTGTTGTTCTGATAGTTTTTGTGCTAATATGAGCAACAAAATCCTCTACCTTGTCTCGTAACATTGCTGTGAAACAGGTTGAAATGTGATGCTGCAAACAAATTTGTCTTGCAGCAAAATTAAGCTGTTGTAATTATGTGAATCCTGACTTCTGATTGACAGCCTGACGACATCTTGCTAAGAGACAAGCTGATGATATGCACAGCATCGATAAATTTTGTTGCAAAAAGTGGAACAACCTTCTACTTTCTAGATCAAACTTTTTCTGCTTGAAACATTTTAATTTTACTGTTGGCTTCACTTTATACTGCTGCCTGGTTAGCCTAGTTGACAAGGTGCCAGTCTTCCATGCAGGAGGCCCAGGTTCGATTCCGGATGCCAGACCTTTACTCAAGGTTTTACAGTAACTGAGGAGAAGGTGCTGCTTTGCTCTTACATCTGCAAATGGTTCGAACTTCACATCTTCTCTGATTAATAAGGAAGTCCAGTCTCTTAATCTCCTATTTGGGCACTTAAAAGAACCGACAACATTAGTCTAAAAAGAGTAGGAAGATCAAGGTCTGTCAACTACTGAGGTAACTCATTGTAAAGCACTTTTGAGCATCCACATGGAAAGGCCACTATACAAATGTTAATTTAATATTATTATTTTTATTTTCAATCTGTTTCACAGCAATGTTGCATACAAGTTTGAGAGTTTTGTTGCTCATATTAATGTACCTTAGTCCTGGGTTGTTTAGTTTGTTTGATCAGTTTTCCCCGTTACCAAAATACCTTGCTCATTTAAGTTGTGTTATGAGAAGTTAGTTTGAGTGGGTTAATCATGATAACAGGGTTGTTTAAAGAGAAAACTAATGGACTCATAAGTCAAAGCTTTTCTTAGGCCATCACAATACAATTTTTCATTTCCCATCGCCATCCCTCTTATGAAGGTGGATCGGTCGGTTTGACAAAAAAATAAATGAACAACTGTCAAGCAAGACTGTTAGAAAGTTACAGTTTTAATGACAAAACAAGTCTTGGTTAAATGTTGTTTTCCAAGAAACATTCAGTTTGTGTTCGAGTTTACTTTCGCATATTCAATCTAGTGTTTAGGAGCAATATGTAATCAGATGGTAGAAGATATATAATAACAGGACTATAAAATGTCTAAAAAGGCTATAAAAACGAAGTATCCATAATTTAAGACAATTTGTGTCAACAAGACAAGATCCTGTGCTTGTATATTAAAGTACTTGCTTCTTTACAAGTGATTCTGGAATTTTTTTACTTTTCCAAAAAATTGGTAGTTCGGGCGATGGGAAAAGAAGAATTAAATTGGGACGGCCTTAAGAAAAAAATTCTCTGAAAAAATGATAAAAGAAAATAATGATGCTTCAGAGAACTTACAACACCTATAACTTGTCGTGTTACTAATTTTTGAGAACCTTACTTGACTTTAATTAATACCCATCAAAAAGCAATAACACAAGAAAGAAATGAAGTTACAAGTGCAACAATAACCGACAAAAATTATTAACACGAAACATTTTATGATAATGAAGCGAATACAAATCACAGAACACCAAGTCCAAGTTTTGCAAGGAAATCTTTCTAAAAATCTCGATTGACGCTATTGGGAAAAACTAATTTCAAAATTCAAACACTTTCTACTATTCTTTATATTTCTTATTTGCAAACTGAGAAAAATTGGTGACTTTGTCATCAAGTCCTATTAATTTTTTATGCTATTCATTGATGCAAACTATAGATTTTGACTTGTAATATTATGTGATAAATAAATTATCATCGCCGTGAGATGATAGGTAGGATATATAGATTGGACATATGGCTGCAACGAAAGCAAAACAGCTCAAGACGTCAAGGATTATTAACAGCGTTTACAGCTGAACTGGATGGACACAAAATCCCGTGAAGCCAGTTGCAAGCGACGTAGAAGGACGCCTGGAACGCTACTCGAACAAGGCAGACCGCAGAGGAAAATCTGCAGTGCTAATTCAATTTAAGTTTAAGCTACACAAAAAAAATAAACACCGTTACCTTAGCCAGCTGTCCTAACATACAGAAAGAACCTTTACCATTAGCGATGATAAACTTAATAACAATTTCACCCAAACGAAAGCCTACTACAGTTGTTTGCTTGTTGATTATCCCAAAAAGCAAAAACACTGATATGTTTTGTAAATTCGCAGAATCTTGAAGCATTATAATAGTAACATGTCAAGTGATACTCAACCTGTGAACGACACTGTACCGTCTAAGATGGACTGGATTATAAGCTTCAGTTACACACACTACTCAGCTACCCCTCAGAGAAACGCCAAGCCAAACGCTTACTAATTTCGATGGGCGGCTACTAAGGTCCTGCCTAGTTTCTCTCCGTCGAGGTAGTTTGGTGGGAGCCTGGAAAAGAATGTCTTCACCTCTTTTTTGTACTTCAAATGGAAATCTGACAGGAAATGGGAGATGTCAAAGAAGAAAAACTCCTTTTAACAATAACTCCTAGACTAAAGTAGAAAGATGATCAAAAATCCAAATTAATTACGTTTGAAATGCAAAAGACAATTGCAAGTAAATCAGCGTGGATAGGTTAATTCCGCGTAATATTATAGTAAAAATTCAGTAAAACAATGATGTTAGTAATTATAAAAATAAAGATGAAATTACTAATAATAATAATACTAATACTAATAATAATAATAATAATAATAACAAAAAATGATAATTTTAACAATAATAACGATAGCAATATTTTTAATAACAGAAAAAAATTCAGCGTGCAAGTAAATCATTACTCAGTGTTCATGGACTAACCCGGCATACATAGAATGACTCAGTGTGCATGGAGTGTTGCAGCGTGTTGTGAGTAAAGTAATTTAGCGCTTCAGACTGTATTTTACCCATTTACTCATTTTGAAGACGTTTCGAGTATTTTAAATCGGCCAACCTTCTTACTGTGATATTCGCGACGCGTATAAGCAAAACAGCGCTTCGCCATCATTATCATTCTCCCCCCGAGGGATGGGGGGGGTCTCCGGTGTTAAAAGATTGTAGGAACAACTGTCAGAAAAGTCCCAAAAATACCCTAGCAAAAAATACCACGGCATTAAAGCTTTCCAACCTAAAAGATACTTCTCGGTTTGGAAATTACCCTAAAAATTGACATTTTTCCCTCGATAGCAAGCGGATCGGCGCAAAGTTCCCCTTGTGTTGCAGGAAAGTAACGTGATATACAGTGAATAAGACACACGCCTAATAAACAGGATATTTGCCGAAGGACTTTTGTCTCAACTTCTTGTTCCGAGTAAACATGTTTGCTAAAACACGGGACTGCAAGACTGCAGGGGGGGGGGTAGTTCTTCCTATATTGGGATGGTAAGGACGACCGCCGTATCAGTTTGTAGGGGTTAAAATTGCCAGTCCGGTATTTTTTAGGGGTTGTAAAAAAAATTCGGTGTTAAACAAGAGAGTGGTATTTTTAAGGGTTCAAAAAGCTAAGATATTGGAATGCTTACACCCCCATGTTTAAGTAAAACGTGTGTACTGATAAGAAGTTTTAAAAGATGTCCTTTGGCAAACATTCTATTACGCGCGTGCCTTTACTCATTGCACATCACGTTCAGCACAACACGAGGGGACTTAGCACCGACCCGCTAGCTACCCTGGGAAAATTTTCAGCTTTCAATTGTTTTTTATAGGGTAACTTTAAAACAAAGAGGTATTTTTTAGGGTGGAAAATTTTTATCCCTTGGTATTTTTTAGGGTTTTTTTGAGACTTTTTCGACGGTCATCCCTACCCTTTTGGCCCCGGAGTCCCCCCTCCCCTGGGTCAGATCCCTGCATGAATGCTGCAAGCGCACAACAAAGAAAGCACAAACCAAATTTATATTTTTATATATTTATCGCAAAAGAAAAGCTGTCACAAAACTGAACTTCAAACATTCCAAGGTAATCAGTTAAAGTAGTTAATGTATTTTACTTTTTGTTTAATAAATAGCTTTAAAACTATTACATTATCAAGATACCAACAAACGATACCATTTAAATAACTGGAATATAACAAAACCAACTTTCCTAAATTACAAAGCGTCGTAGTTCCCTTCCACTCTCTTATCAGATCGTCGTATGAATATAACCAGTTTGTGCTATTCAAAGTGACAGCTACATTAGAATTCTGATAGAACAAAAATATTGAGAAAAATCTGGTAAATAAAGATGAGAAACGAGTGGCTGAGAAGGTAAAATGGAACCTTGACGAGATTCCTTCAAAATGCGTTTCACTTTCTTTTTATTGTGACAGTTTAAAACTAGTTTCAACTATTGTACCTCAAAAATCAATTTTAAAAAACTAAAAGTAACAATCAAAACTCAATAACAAAAATGTCAGCGGCACCCGAAATCACTCTCTTCCAAATCAAATATTCCAAAAGCAAAGACTGGTCGTATGTTCAACCAAGGAGTGGTTTACAAGAAAACCTGATAACTTAAGTTTGAAAAATGAAGAAATATACTTGCAACCTTTTAAGCTTCTTTAAACAGCTAAAGTTTACTAGACAAAGCCAGGATAAAGTAGGCCGATATGGTCATCATATATGCACACACAAATTGCCCAAGGAAACATATGCCGTAAGAACACTTATTCTAACAGTACTAACGACTTTTAAAAGTCAGATGCCATACTATGCAACCAGGTTTACGACCGGAAATCAAAAACTCAGGCCCAAAATGTCTTATTTAAAACTGTAAACAATTGTAAAGGCAAGATCTCTGCACTAGCAACCTTTTACTGGCCTCAGCTCTGTTTTTAAGTCGAGGTGCAACGTTTCTTCCACGGGTCTTGGAACAAACGTGTTCCAACCAAAAAGCCATACTGGACTAGTAATCAATTTCCAAATCAGGCCCAGGCCCTTACACAGTTTCATTAAGCAGGAAACTAAATAAATGGAAGATCACAGCTAGTCCAGTGCTTCTATGGGATAAAAAGACAACAACAGGCTGTACAAGAATTTATTGTTGTTTATCTTCTTTAACCGTGATCTCTTACTTACTCCGCCATGCTATAAATAGCAGAACCTGTTATTAATTGATCATGCAATACCAAAATCCAAAGCAGAAAAAAGGGACAAGGAAATTTCATGCCTTCTTTCTGCTTTACCATCAAAATGCATCGAAGTGGAGTGCCACCACATTTTTTCATACAGTGAACCTTGACAAGCTTCCACAGAACTATATCTCTCAGTTAGAATTCCATACCCTTGTATGTTATGATATTGACGTTTGAATTTATACATCTGCATTTCTAAATTGATAGGAGTTAAAGTTGGGTGTTCATCAGTTCTAAGAACCGTTCATCCTCTTCGTCAGCTTTTACAGTTACTCTGTTAATACAAACCTATGAGATGAACTTATGTTTATTTTTTGATTGTATTTCTTTAAAGGCATTTGGAAATGCTATTTTCCTAAAATTGCAAGATGAAACTGCCATAAAAATCTTTGATTCTTTGTGTTTCCCAATTCAGACACAAATTGTTTTGTACAACTTTAGTACTCATGCCTTCTTCTCTTCTCACTAAATTGTGTTCAAATCAATAACAATGTAATTTTGACAATTTCAAATGACCTAACTAGTCAGACTAGAAAAATTTCTTGGCGGCAGCTTCTTTCTGGTTTCTGTACATAACATAGCCAGCCAACATGCACACTTGGGCAACAATTAGGAGTACGAAGTAGCCTGGTCCGACACATTGTGGCATTGGGGGTGGTGGGGGACACTCCAGCTTTCTATCTCCACCCTGGCCGGCAAACTGTGCAGAGAAGAAAACTTGCAGTTAAACAGTTGATTCATGTAAACTGACTGATATTTAAATTCAAAATGCAACTTACCCCTTTTATTTGAGAGTTTGGCAAAATTCTACCTGTCTCAATCTTTTACACAATTTGTATAATTATTGTTCAGTTTGATCAATAGGTACATTTCCTTCACGTCAGTTAGCACCATTCAAAATAGAATCTATTCCGATATTTTTTCCTGTGACAGTAACACTATGTTCTTTTTATTTTATGTTCATTTATTTATTGTTCTTATGCATTCTGTAATCTTTTACTATTGACGTGGGAACCCTTCTATAGTGCAACTTCCACGCCCGAGGGTTACTCCAGGGTCAAATGGGTAGAGGTGACCATTGGAAAGTCCCCCAAATACCCTAAAAAATACCAAGGGATAAAAATTTTCCAGCCTAAAAAACAACCTCTCGGTTACCAAATGAAAGCTGAATTTTTCCCTGGGTAGCTAGCAGGTCGGCACAAAGTCTCCTCCTGTTGTGCTGAATGTGATTCACAGTGAATAATTGCTTGCACGTAATAGAACATTTGCCAAAGGATGCCTTTTAAAACTTCTTACCAGTATACTTGTTTGCTAAAACACTGGACTGCAAGCAGTCCAATAACTTGGTGTTTTTCGACCCTAAAAAATACCAGGCTCTTGTTTAACATCAGATTTCTTTTAACAGCCCCTAACATACTGATTGGCAACTCCTACCACCCCAATATAGGGAGTACCCCCAGTCTTTGAGGTCCAGCTTTTCCAAGGTCTAATCAAGTTATTTTACCATTATTAAAAACAAACATTATTGAGTTGGCTCTAGTGGAAGTTACTCAGTCTGAGAATCATCCTTTTCTAACCACACGCTGTAGTCTAGGGTTGAAACTAATATTCTTAAGCTTGTCAGAATGTCTTCATTGTTACCTGTTGTTTATTAGCAAGGTTGTTTACAGTGTGAGTAAGTGATTCCAAAGCATTCTGCATATCTGTGAATTTGGAGCCCATGTCTGGTGCATCTCTCCTCTCCACTCCATGCTGGCCTCCCCTCACCTGCTCCACTAGGTTACTGTGAAAAAAAGGCAACATGAAACTAATCCAACATAGTGTATAAACAGCTCACTGATGTTGATTAGCAACCAGATTGAAGGAGTCTTATTGGTAAATACAAAATAATTTATTTGATTTAAATGTTTCTAGACCTGAAAACCTTGTTTGGTGAGTACTTAGGCTACCTGATACTGTTTTTATTATTATTATTATTATTATTATTATTATTATTATTATTATTATTACAATCATCATTATCATTACTGTTATTATTATTATTGTTATTACTATTATTATTATCTTTATCATTATCATCAAATTATTATCATTGTCATAATGACACCTTTCAAGGTTTCATTTGTTAACAAAGGCACTGAAACATCACAGTGCTGTTAATTTGTTACTTAATTACTTAATTCACTAACAAAATATTTTTACTCAATTCCAAACTTGAAACTTGTACTCATGATGTATCAAAAGGAGAGGTCAATTTTGAGGGTATTTTTCTTGGTCTTTAGTCACAATTTAATACCACGACAAACAGTACTTTTCTTGTTTGAGACCTGAGGGTTCCACAGATGAAAAAAACATAATCCCTGGATTCAAGCCAGACTTTGGCACCCTTTCAGTTCTTGGCAAAAAGGCTAAATATGTTAATCACTTTTGAAATGAGGAATAAAAACCCTTGACTGTTCTTCTCATGATTGTAGTCAAAAGTTAAAGAACAGTATAGTCATTCATTGAAGGTTAGAAGAATACATCAAAAACATAGTCATTATAAATTTAGCAGATTGCAGTCAAAACACAGTTATACAAAACTAGGCTGCTAAATTGTATTACCAGACTACCGAACTGAAGTTGAAAGAGTACATTAAATTAGCAGATTAGTAGCTTGCAACTACAAACATCATGTTCTGTTTCTAGACTGACAAATTACAGCTGAATGCTGCATTTGTCACTTAGGACCATAACCACAAGTCAAACAGCTCAGCTGAGTTTTTTTCAATACTTAGTATGTGCCTTTATCTCATGGAAGCACTTGTACACCAGACCCCCTGGAAGAGCTACAAAGAGCTAGAAAGTGTTTCGGCCATGTAACATTGCAATTAAGGTATGATGTATTACCTTACTTCCTGTACTTTATTGGATAACTGCTGCTGCAGGTTAATAAGAGTGTTGACTTCCTGTCTGTTGATTGTTTGATCATTCTTCACAAGGTCATTCATCTTATTATGGTCTGAAGTTACAAGGGTGTGCAGTGTGTTCACTTGCACTGTCAACTCTGACGTCTTGGTATGAAGGTTACTATTAGATGCATGGAGAGAGACAGAGAGGCCAGGGTTAGACATTATTTTCTATGTCTTGGCTATGATGGAAAGGAAAAATGCGATTTGCAGCAATGTGTAATTCCAGAAAATATCTAGAGCCATACCATGGAAGGCATTTCAAGAAGAAACCCACCCCATCAAATTTTCCATTTTCACAAGGAAACGTTAACCCTAATCCCCTCTGGAACTACCCTAAAAGTATTGATCAAATTTTTAGGAACCTTCAAAATATGTCTTTCTTATTGGTTACTGGACAAAGGAGACTTAAACAGATTCCCAGCCTAGCAACTTGTATCCAAAAACTAAAATTTCAGCTGTATAAGGAAAGGACATGAGCAACTTCAAGGACTAAACTTCTTGCAAGAAAAACAGAAATGGGTACACTGAATGTTTACTACCTATAATTTATATATATTTCGCCCTCTAGTTAAGGCATGATTCCTTAATTCACTGAGTAACAGTTAAAAAAAATAAACTGTTTGCTTTAAGCTCTATGTAGTGCAAAACTTCTCTTGTCTCTTGCTTGGTTTTCATTCATGATTTAACAGATTAAACTGAACATGTCTTTAAAATGTGACTGTACATCCTGTTAAATGGGAGGAAATTATAAAATGAAGGCTATTTCTAGATTTTGATTTGGAAATGCTGCTTGCATTCATATTTTGGTAGTATTGGCCACCTGAGTGACAATTTGGAGCCTTTCAGGACAGGTGATTACTCATGGCTCGCACTAGGGTAACTAAAATGAGATCATACAATCATGTAAATTATTTACTTATAGGATAACCACTGGTTTTAATTTATTAATAATAATCTATGGCTTTGAAGGGTTCACATATTGGTTAATCATACAAGTTATGTATGTTACTCCATGGGCAACAGAACTGGGGGATCAGAGGGGGGGGGGACTTCCCCCCCCCCTAGCAACAACAATTTGTGCCCCAAAAAAATAATTCTATGCTTCTGCAATCACTGTAAATAATTCTATGCTTCTGTAATCACTGTAGGTGCATAGGGGAACAATGTTTTATTCCGTACAGTGTAGAGAATCAGTGACTCAAAGGACATGATCAATGATTCTTACTTGAGCATATGGTGAAGAGTGTTCTGTCCCTCATAGATCAGTCGAATATCCCTCTCATAAACATTTTCATACTATTCAAAAGAAAAAATGTTAGTCGATAGTCAAACCAACAAAAATCAAGGTTAACAAAACAACTAGCAACTGGTGAATTGATTGCTAATGATCTTCTTCAAAAAACTTAGGTGCTAAAAAAAACTTTTAAACTCGTTATCTTTCAAAAGAGATTCATTTCCATGCAAGAAAATCCTGTTCCTGTCTTGTTTCATGATACTAACTAAAGATTCGGAGCCTTTTCAAAGCATCTGACACAGGCTTTCTGTTTGATCACTTAATACTCCTGTTCAAAGTATATAAACAAGGTCTACTTAGAATTTCTACCTTGGTATAACTAAAAGGAAAATAACAGCTGTCCTATCTTACCTGTTGATCTTCAGGCTTCTTAATCTTATCAGGGTTTTGAGCAGCATATCTTAAGAAAAAATGCAATTATTACATTATTATTAAACTACAGTACTATGACCAACAATAAATGATGATATATTTTACAATGGCACACCAATCACCCCCAATCCCCCCTGAAAAAAAGATATTATAAGAGAACTTAAAAGAAAGGGTGTGATCTCCATTTGGCACATTCAGGTTCACCTGTGATGACGCATTTTTCTTTGGTGTTTGGAGTGCTGTTACTTTTTGACTGAGCAAATGTTCATTGCTCCAGTAAGTGCTTAAGTACAAACATTTGAAAAACTATTTTTGCGTAGTAGAGGGTAGGCACTTACTCGGTCAAACACGGTGGTTGTTTAAAAAAGGTTTGACAATCTCTGACTTCAGCTGTCAGCATTCATTGCTCATGACTGTACTCATTGACAGTTTAAAAGAGAAGATCAAAGGTGTTAATTAATTTCTAACATTTAAGATTCCCTGTAGAACTAAAGATCTACAAGAGATTACAAGTTTAATGGTGTGCACTTACTGTTTCTTTTGTTCCTCAAGCTTCTTCTGATATTCTTCATACTGTTGAGTGAGTTTGGCCTGCTCTTCTTGGCTCATCCCCGGTGGCTACAAGAATAGATTCAGGTAGAATCATATATTCACCATTTTTCATTACCAGGAAGTGAAACAGTATCTACTAGCTAGTAGTGTTCCATTTAGTTGTAAATGAGAGGTAAGATGCTACAGCAAATCTGCCTATAATTATTAGTATGACCCGACCTAATTATTGCAAGTATCTCAAAGTTCTATTTTGGGGACTAATAACAATTTTGAGCCTTGAGTTCGGGAATCATTTTAAATGGAATTGTTTTAAATGGAAAAGGAATTTAAACTCTTTCCCCTAAGTCATCTGTTTCACTCTTTCACTTAATTAAATCTTCAGTTCATAGCAGACAAAATAGTAGATCTTGTGATACTGGATAACAACAACACTAGAAAGACCAAAATAATTACAACAAATGGCAAATGGGCGAAATTAGCAATTACAAAAACAAGGTCTCTACCATTCATAGACTTCTGTGTTGGCCATAAACATGAAGAATGTTACAAAAAACTGTTATACTTCATAACCTTATCATTGAGTTTGAGTGATTGATGTTTGCAAGTCTTAATCACTCTAGGTATCAAAATGCTAATGAGCTTACTGTTTGGGAGTCTTCTTTCTTGGGTGGCTGGAGAGAATGGGTAACAAAAGACACAACATCATGATCATCTGAAAAGCACAATTTAAATAATTGCTCAGTTTGCATCCCTTGGCTTGGTAGCAATTAACTAAAAAAGTTATTTCAAACACCTCTAGAGGTCAAGGTTACCTGCTAGCCCTCCAGTAGCGGCAGATGCCCCAAAATAGCCCTGTTTCGGTAAGTTGACATTGTCCACTCGAGTACACAACTCGTAGTCATCATCAGATGTACTCATTCCGAGGTGAAACCAAACCTGCATGGGCCCAGACAAAATTGCTCAGTATTTGTTTACTCATACTTTAAAATTGTTTTGGTTGACAGAATGAGTGTACATGTATGTACATATTATAATAGTTCTTACATACCGTGAGGACATTCTGGTAGTAGCGGATTTTGGCTCGGACTGGATTGGGTCGATTACGGAAATCTCTCAAACAGCCACCAGATTGCTGACCCTTACCATCACTGAAGATGGATGAATTAAAGAAATTGAGAGTTATGCCTATGACATCCTGTTGGATTTATCAAGCCCCCCTCTCTAATAAGCCCTCCCATCTATTAAAGTGCTTGCAAACATTAAGCTATATGGAACTCTCTGAGTTTAAACAGTATTTTGAAAACTATCCTTTAATGCCGCAAAAATTCAACTTTAAAATAAAAAGTTAGTATGTATTAATTATAAAGTACAAAATAATGGAATATTTGCTCACAAAAATTAATGTAATTGAGACTATTATTTTCTTTTAAATTTGTGTCACATTACTGTAAAATAATTTACATATCTGCCTCACCTGTGATGATCATAGGTTACGCTCCCATCGTTAATGACAACGGAGACAAAAGGATTATTTTGCTGAAGAAAAGATCAACATAAAAAATTTTGTTTACTGACGATCCCTTCGATTTGATGAGGCTCATTTACAGAAAAAAAGTTTCAAGGGAAAAAACATGGAAACAATGCTGGACAGGCATTGATACAAATCTACCATAAATTTGTTGGGAAATTCTCCAGTTTCAAACCTTGATACCTCCACCAACTTGTGGCAAATCTTTATGAAATTTTGTAGCTTTGCTAATATTAACGTGAAGTTGACTCTGGATTTGTTTTTCCTGATTAAACTGTCAGAATAAAGTTTTATGCCACAATAAGGTAATGATTAATGGTCTACTGTAAAGTCTTGCTCAGCTGTTGACCATCAGGTTGAAAGTCATTATTCAGTTAAGGAAATATAGTGGGGGTGAGAGGGGAGGTACCCTTTTCTAACTATAACTAGTTGCACTGAGGGAATAAGAACTAAGCGTAAAGCATACCTGGCCATCATTGTCAAATGAGTCGAAAAACACTCCTACACCTTTCCATTTTTCAGCACATCCAAACACAATTCCTTCTGGGCTCATTTCTTCAGTGAACCAAAAAGCCTGATAGCAAACAAGGGCAAGTTTGCTTAATATAAAACTATCACTGAGAATACTGACTTTTATAGTCAAAACTCATACTTTTTCTGTACAAACAAGTTCTTGAACTCAGGGAAACTGAATTTTTAATCATATTAACCCAAACCATATCATTCAGCATCTATTTCTCCTTCAGATGGTTGTTTTTATTTCTAATCTTACCCAACAAAGTGTACTACATATATATGTATAACAATAGTTCTAAGTAACAAAATAAACATCTGAACATTTTTATGAAACATAACTTATTTGTGTTAGGGTCTCAAGCCACCAGCTTGGGCAAATTAAATTCTATTCTACACTATATTTTGTATTAATAGATTGTGATGCTATTTTCTAACAATCATTTACTCACTATGGGACTGTTGTTGTTAATAACATAATTTAATCATTGTCACATAATACATTTTTAGGTATGAGAAAAACTGTACACATAGTTGAGTTTCTTCAACCGGCTGTTCAAATCATTTAACATTAAATCTGCATAATGAAGATCAAAACTCAACTTGACCAAAACAAAGAGACAAGCTTTCTCTGGACAAAACAAGTTTTTACAACAAAATCTGTGAAACTTCTCCTGTTCGATAAAATTTTAAGTACTTCAAAAATTTTGTGGCTGTATGACTCACTAGACCATCAGCTCCAACTCTGCCTCTTCCGGTCACTCGAAACTGTAGCTCCACTTCCCAAAACTCTTGCTCAAATCTGTTTCTAGTCCATATATGACCTTGCGATAAAAACACAAATAACAATAATAGTTAATAATTTATTAACAATAATTTTATAATGTTTTATTATAAAAGTAGTTGATAAAAATAAAACTGAACTATGTTTTGGTGTGGCATACACCATCGTAAGGTTCCAAATGTAAATGCAAATGTCAACTTCAATCTACAGTCTGGATCACAAGTAACAAAACCTCAACTTCTGAAAAATACTCATTTAAAAGGGTATTTCTTGTCACAACAACAACAACTATTGCTTTAATTTAGTATTCAGACAGTAAAAGTTACAGTAAGTAGAAAAGGCAGGAGATAATTATAATTATAATTCTACAGGGGTAGAGTACTGGGTAAAATTTTCATACTCAACCATACTTAATTATGCAAACAGTAATGGCCACCAAACTTCAAATTTTCATGCAGTTTGTGATCATCAAGCTCCATATTTTCATTTTGGGAATTAAAAAATATAATCCTTAACCCAACCCTCACCATTACTCCTAAACCTAACAATGATTTCAAGAATTTTTGGTTGCTCATAAAAAGAAGTTTATCTCTGATTTTTTTCTGAACATCAATAGCTTCTAATGCATAGTGAAGTATGGGTGAGTACAGAAATGTAGCCTCAACATCTAACTTCTCCATGATTAACACAGCAAAAAAAGGTATTTGGACCTGAAAACAAAGCAAGCTACTGAAGATGGAACTTAAAATTCTCCCAAAGTTGTCCAATGCATGTGTCATTTGTATGAGCACCACCAGGACTGCATGCAGGAGCATTTTTGTGGTTCTTCATCTAGAATAAGTTTCATTTTTATTGTACTGCAGATATATAAATTATAGTACTTATTCCTTTTTTTTCTTGTATAAAGTAACTTGTTAATTGTTTTAAAGACAACTAGGAGAGAGTTTTAAATAAACGATTAATACGATATCATAACAAAAAGTATGAGCCCTAGTTGGGAGAATTTACAAACACAACAGTCGACAGGGACAAAACGACTAAAAGATCTACAATTATTATAAATTCGTATGACGACTGAATTATGTCAGTTTAAAAATACTGTGTTCTTTTAGAACAAAAAAATGTATATGGTGATACGAACAAGCCTCATAAAAATATATGCGTAACTAATAATTGGTACGATCAAGAGGTACAAAGAAGCTACTCAAAGACAAATTTATGAAAGAAATTCACTCTTTTCATAACAAAGCCAATTCCTAATCACATAAAAATCCATCTCGAATAGTATACTTTCAGTTTATTGACTCAGCCCTTGAATGTTTTTTTTTTCTCGATTCGTGCGCACTTGCTCGTAAACAGTCGCTTTGTTGAAAATCACAAAAGGACCGAATCATTATTAAACACCCGCTAAGGTAGTGTATAAAAAGTAGATCAAATCTACTTAACTGACCTTTCATATCCCTCAAAGATGGTGTTAGTCTCACTTGTTCATCACCTGGTATAGTGCCTACAAAGCGAAACCCCATCAGCTCCAAATTCAACAAACAAAAACATTTAGGACAAAAACACCAGGCGCTACTTCAGTTTCACGTGAAAAACAGCAAATAGTCAGTCCGTAAGTACTTACTTCCTCCATAATTCCAAAATGGAACTAAACCTTTTTTGTTAATTATGTGTGGTCCTTTAAAACTAAACTTATACTCAAATCTTACATGCCGGTCACTATCACCTAAAATATAGGCCGGATTTAAAAAAACTAGAAGAAAGCTACAAATTCTTAACCCAGCCGCCATCTTTGTTAGAACAATATTGACCAAGCTTGATTTGCATTATGGGGAAGAAAAGTTGTCGAGAACAGTTGGCAAGTTCTGATTGGCTGGCAATCAGAAATGGCGGGTGGCTCAAGGCTTCGTATGCCACGTTTCATACATTTTCAGATTTTTCTCCTATCTTTATCCGCTAGCCATAACAACCAAGATTAATGTGCGTCATTAAAAGGGCCAAACTTAGCAGTGCTTTAAAAGGTTAATAATACGAAAAGAAAGTGACGGTCATTGAGTATCATAATGACGTTAGATTAGACAACTCGGCAAGTCGCGGCCTCGTGTTTGAGACGCCGCAACTACCGTTTTTATGGGTGGTAATCCCACGCTGGTCCGTGATTTGTAACAGTGCTGAATTCTGGGAGACAAAAAGTTAGAAAGAATTTAGGCCCTAAATAATGAAACATCAAATTAATTAAGTACTGCGTCGCAAATGTTCAGAAAACGCAAAACAAAACTGACACTGATCACGCTGCGGGTACAGCTATATGACACGAGTTTGAATGCCCGCTCGTTGCGGTTTCAGTGCATGTTTTTGCCTTTCTTTTAGGGCTTTTTATTTCAAATAATGTTTTAGTTTGAGCCCGTAGGGGAAAAAAACTTTATTGTAGGCAGTACGGCTAGAGAACGCCGACGCAACTGGATATATTAAGCCGAAATTTTTCGGGGGATGAAGCATAATATTCCGGTGCATATATTTTTGGTCTCGGCATATTGATCAAATGAAAACTCGCATGTTTTTGGGCTCGGAATATGAATTTGACTATTTTGATCTCGAAATATGAATAATAGCCAGTCAGACCAGGGAATATGAATATTTGCCTGTAATATGACTGATATTTGTAAAATATTCCGAAATGAATATGAATCATTCTGGTTTGAAACATCCCGTTTCATCCCCCCCCCCCAAAAAAAAATTTCATTTTTCTTACGCACACTGTTTCGCACTTGAAAAACGCTATAGTATATTAAGGCAATTTACTCTCACAACGATTAATGTATTCCAGGTTCCCAAACTGACAAAGCCTTCAGGCTTTTCTTGAATTGTCACCTCTCAACTCAATAGTTGTCTTTTAATGTTCTCAAAACTAAACTGACAGCGCAAAAAAATAGATTGAAAGTATCTGTATGTGCTTATATATGAGAGTTGTGCCTTGATCAGTTGGTTATAGCCACGATTACCTTATGTGTTATGAGAGTGGGAAGGGGGAGGGTTTTTTTGCAGAGGAAATTACGTTTCCGAGTAATATTTCTAGCGGAAAATTAGTTTGTTTTGTGTTTTTGGTTAATTTCTCCTTTTAAAAGTAATTTTGCTCCCTGCAGCCGATTCTTAGGAGTAGCGAACGGTCCCTTAAAAAGTGAAAGTCTCGGCAAATTACGGCCAGTTCTCAATCTCGTCATTGTTTTCTGGTCATTTCTTGAGATCTCGTATTTTTCACATTTCCTCCGTCTCGCATGCAGTCTCGGATTTTCTCACTGATCCCGAAATCTCTATTTTGCTTGAAATTTGTTTGTTGTTTCGGTATTCAGTTAAGTCTCGATCTCTGATTTTTCGTATTTAGTCTTGGGCTCGGATTTTAAGGGCCCGTTTACATGAACCCGGGTTGGCTGCCAACACGTGTCAGGTCGTTAACCCGGGTCAACCCTTCTCCAGTCAAACGCCTGCAACTGTTTACCGATGAACCCGGTGGAAAGTGGTAGTGAATTTGAACCCGGGTTGGATTCTTTACACCTGTACATGGTACATTGAGCATGCGTAAGTTGTTTCAAAATGAAATTTATATTTACCGCGCCTTAATTTTGCTTCGTCAATATGGTTTCAACTGAGTTCTGGAGATGTTCGCTTTGTCGAAGGAAAAAACAATTTAACTCAATTCAACTTTAATCTTTAATTCGAAGTCTTGTTCTAGCCTGGTCGACATCAACTTTTGCTTACTTTGGGCTCACACAGTGACAATCTTTGCTGCTGCATTAAGATTAACAAAAAAAAAACGTGGAATTGAGCCAAAGCGTACAAAAAAACAAAGTATCACGAACAACATCACGACAACTTGCCTTCTGTTCGCCATTTTCTTCCAAAATACCCGCGAAAACATCAAAATGAATCTTTCGACGAGCGAAAGCACGAGTTTACCCGGGTCAGGCAGTAGCCAACCTGAGTCGGATGAACAGCAGACAACCCGGGTTCATGTAAACAAACTTTTTCACGACCCGGGTTGGCGACCTGACCCGGGTTGAAAGCCCACCCGGGTTCATGTAAACAGACCCTAAGAAAACCGCCGGTCTCTGCATCTCGGTCGACAGCCTCAGACCCCTATCAAGTTCTTCATTCAACCAGCCAACACAAGCTGTCGGGATCGGTTAACTGACAGAGTAGACTTCCTGCAGGGCAGGCTACAATCAGCGCGTACCTCCAATCATGTAACAAAAGTAGCTCATATAGACACAATGAAGCCTTTTTGCAATTTGAACACGGTATATAAGTAGAGGTCGTGTACGTATAGTCTGTACGAACCGTTTGGTCTAGTGGTAGGGCTGTAAAGGGAATGGGGTGGAGGAATTTAAAGAGGATGCATAATGCACTAGAAAGTGTTCACTGTGTTATAAATACGATTGAAAGCAAAATTTAAGAGGTATACCGTTCTGTTGCAGTTAAATGTGGGCAAAGGTCATCGAGCCATCACGATTCAACTCAACTTGACTTTACAATTATGAATGAGTAAATAAGAAAATATAACATACCAAAGGCTAGTCTCCTTCACAGCAACCCTTCTCTCCCTAGGAAACTCTCCCTCCTGGGGAGGGAAGCATTCGGGCAGCGCACAGGTGGCTGCTGCGAGGGAGATTAACCAAGGCGTCATGCCAGGCTTTTTGTCATTCGTTCCCGAAGTACTGTACCAGTGGCAACATCAGTACCAAGATTTTCTATTGCCTGTTGCTTGTGCCATAAGAATTAGTAGCCAATTTTGAGGCTTTGAGTAAATGTCAACCCACGTTGAAAAAGACTTCTAAACAGGCTCTTGTAACGTAAATTTTCGCTTGTTTTTCCTTTTCCCGCGGGAAAATATCCGAAACATAATCCCTTCCGACTTTTAAGCTCCCTATTCCGTCAAACTTGCTCCGTGGTGCTTCATCAGAGAAACGCCCTAGCTTTAGCAACTTTTGTGTAAAAGTGTATGTTCTGGAGTTCTCAGTGCTATAGGTAATTTCAGTGCGGCCCTCACTAAAGCAGACTTATGCTGCGCTAGAGACGGTTTCGGCACCGTAATATGGAGTTGGAGGATTATTTCTACATCGAGTCGATATTTGGTTCACTCCTTAACTTAAACGTGTTTAGTATTTTTGCCATCTAACATGGTTAGGTACTGTTTCTCGATATGGGCGTGTGCCCCCCTCTCCGGAGTTTAAATGGGTAGGGATGACCGTCGCAAAAGTCCCCAAAATAACCTCTACAACTTGGGTGTAGATACAAACCAGACCAAAACTGAAAGCTATGTCAGGTAAAATTCGCTTCATATTTTACACAAAACTGCTCTTTTCACTTCAGCGTCTTTATTTGCATTCTAGAGTAATTTAGGTACATGGATACGTAACGAAAATGTTTAAAACGACAAGCTATTTACAAAATTTGGCAAAAACTTTACAGATTTGGCTCAGACATTTTACTACTGACTGGGGGAGAGTTGGGGGCATGTGTCGCTCATGAAGTTTCTTGGTGATACCATTCCATCTTGTTTTTCTCTGAAAAAGAAAAAAAACCAAATCAAGTGAGCTTTTCTACTGAGATTTAGTTACAGCTGTCTTGTCATTGGCCAGGAGAGTTTTCTACCGGTTTATTTAACAATGGATATAATTGGGTGTGTGGCAAAGACAACGGGCGACAATGAGTCATTCGAATCTACGACTGTTTTACGTGCGCGCGCACAGCTCAAGATCGTCACGTTGTGAGCGCAACGCGAATACATCAAAATCCCGTCCTGAAACACAACGCGACGACTGTACATCGCAACGTCTGGAGGACCTCAAGCTGGCTGCGTGCACGTAAACAGTCGTAGATTCGAATGTTCAAAAGTTAAAAGTTTAAAACAAGGGTTGCTAATGGCATTTTAGTAGAAAAGGCGGTTTTAATTTTCTAAACTTTGACATTTTAAGCCTTTTATTCTGCATTTCATCATATCATAGCGAAGTTATGTCAAACCCACACTTGTTAACATGATTCTAACTTGCTGAATCTTTAGTACTCACACATCATAGCTGAGATGATCAATGACTGTATCCACATGCTCTTTTGGAATCTCTCCATCTATCGTGGCCAGGTATGTGTACAGTTCTTTAAACAGTGTGAATGGTATGCGAGCAGGCCCCCCTTCAAGATCCACAGTAAGGATTTCACAAACTGTCTTCATGGCAATCGTCAGGTTCTGTGAATGACAGAATAGATCACACTTTTAATAGTTCTTTATTTCAAGAAACAATTTGTTCAACAGTAAGTCAAGTGTTTACAAACACGCTGGGTGTTCTTTTTCCATAAAGGAGGGGATGTTGGAAGTCAAACCATAAAACAGCATAAAAATTATGTATACCCAAAACCAAAAATCGCATAAAAAACACCAAGCCCAAAAATGTCAAGCTTCCCTTTTTTTAAAGCCGAAAAACCAATAGTTTTTTCATAAAAAAAAGAAAACCCACTGCAAAATAAAAGAAGGAAACTACAGCTTTTTTTGCAAACTGCTCGAAAAAATAGGCTAAAACTTCAGATCTAAATTGAAAATCTTAAAGCAGCCTCCCCCCCCCCCATCAGTATTAGCTATTTCAAAATCTTAACTCTCCAAGACAAGTAAGGGGGTTGTTTACAGACTTGAACATTTTGTCAAAAGAAGAAAATTTATTCTGGGGACAAGGGGTTCAAGGCCAGAATTATAAAACTTTTACTAGAATATCAACTTTTTCATGTCTAACATGGAAGGGGGAGAGATAGTGACTCAAACATACAAACTAGAGTTTTCTAGGCCTGACTGTCATATATTTTTTAGGGAATAAAATAGTTCAGTATTTCGTAGGGGCTGTTAAAGGAAATCCTATGCTAAACCAAGAGTCTGTGATGTTTTAGGTTTGAAATTTAATCACAAAGCTATATGGCTGCTTGCAGTCCCTTGTTTAAGCAAATGTGCATGCTGAACAAGAAGTTGAGACAAAAGTCCTTTGGCGAACATCCTATTACACTCGTTTCTTTAACTACTGCATATCACATTCAGGGCAACACATGAAGACTTACAGTAGCATCTATCACCCGGCCAACCCACTAGTTATCTAGGGAAAAATGTCAATTTTCAATTTTTTAAACTGAGACTGAGGTGTTTTTTAAGGTAGAAAATTTTCACGCCTTGGTATTTTTAGGGTATTTTGTGGACTTTTCCTATGGTCATCCCTACCCTTTTGACCCCAAAATACCTCCCTGCCCCTCTTCACATCCAAGATGTTAATATATATTTTGCAAAAACTGTAACACTGAGGGTGTAGACAAACTGTCTCCTTGTGGTCAAAAACTGACCGCAGAAGTCACATGACGTCTAGTTAGCTTGGGAATCTTTTTCTCAACGTTGCATTGAGAAGCAAAACTCTTCATTGCTCACAGCTTCAACTTAGAAAAACCGGCA